>APFE031349526.1:66711-143862 GCA_000404065.3 Pinus taeda
GAGAGCCCTCTCTGACTAAGGAGGCTAAACCTTAGTCTAAAGCCTGGTTTGAAACAGTTGCATGAGATCTTACTAAGTAGCAGCCCTTAGTGCATGATTTTGTGACAACACTATGTGTGGATTTGTGTAGCTTGGGAGGTATGATGAGCCCAAGGGTTTAGGGTTTGGAGGGAAAAGTGCCACAACGGTCACTTCTGGGCTTGGAACCCAAGTATCAGGTTTTGCATCAAATCATATTTTGGTCATTTTCAGGAGCACATTTCTACATGTGATTGCAAGAGATGATATAGGACGGAATGTAGAATCCAACGCTTCAAGAATCATCGAATTCCGAGTTGTAGACATGGAAAAATTAATTTTTGAAGTTGACAAATAATTACTTGGTATTCAAGTCATGCGGGCTTGAAGTAACATTTCCCAAAATACATGTATCTTCTTAAATTCATGGAGCCCCTCATTTGTGTATAAATAAAGAGTGAAGAAGGAACATTTTGTAATCCACATTTTGTAAGGCAATCTATAAGAAATGACTTCTTAAGGAGGAGGACATCTCTTTCCCTAGCTGCAACATAAGGAGGCAGGAACAACGAGGAGACAAGGGACTATTTCAGGGCTAAAACAGGGGTTCGAGTTATTGTCATAAAGGATGAGGTTGTTGGTTGTTAAGCCAAGCCCTTGAGGGCTAAACATTGTTGGTTTGGGCACTTGTTTGGGCACTGTTTTGGGGAACTAATGGCTACAGGATTGTTGTATGTTAGGTCATAGGGCATAGTAGCACATGAAGGCTTACATAGGGGTAGTTCAAGGTTTGATATCCATCCTAGGTAGGAGCGTAGTTAAGAAGGTGTCCTTCAAGGGTGTGACACCACTATTTAGGGGATTGTTTGTGGATTGTTAGAGGAGTATAGGGCCACAACAATTTCCATAACCAGAACATTCACGAACAATAGTCTGAAAACTAATTTGGAGTAGTGTTTTAGAGGAGTGTTGTGTCAAAAAATTTGACGAGAATTGGATCAAATTTGGAGCAGCCCGTGGGAGCCAATTTGGAGGCTTGTTTGAGTGATCATAAGCCTTCATCAGTGTATATTCAATAGTGTAGTATTGGGTGCCATTTATCTGGTAGAGGGTAGTGTGTTCGCTACCCAAAATAGCCCTAAACGAGTTATCTTGAAGTGACGAAGAAGAGATGAAGATTGGGTGAAGTTTCGTGCCGAAGTGCAGAACCTTGATGGACTAAGGTGACTACTAGCCTGGGAGTTTGGATCTTGTGAATGAGGCCTACCTAGAGAGAAAATCGGATCAGCCCATGTACATGCTACAAAAGTGACGTGTTGTAGTGTTAGGTGGTAGCCCTCCTGGAGTCTCAATGTTTTATCCTTTGAAGGACTAAGGGGCAGCAAGTGAGAAGTAAGTAAGTGAAGGACCGGTAAGACAAAATATGACAAAGAAGTTGCAACAAATTTTGTCATTATATCTTGTATATCATAGACATTTTATTATTCAGATTTGGTTTAATATAACGAAGATTGATTTGTACATATTGTACAATTTGTTAAAGGTTATGTATATTTGTGCATGTGTGATTTACTGGTTTATATTTCAGTTTTTAAAAGTAGTTTACGATTGAGATTCTTGGTCTGGTAGCCTCATTGATTATAAGACTTTAACCTAGACCTAAGGACATGGAAATTCAACATGGTATCAAAGCCTATCTAAGCTAATTTGGAAGTCATCAAATCAGAGTTGTGCACAACGAAGTACAACTTAAGTGGGAGTTGGTCACATCATAGGTGACAATTTCAAAGTTGTAGTCAAGTCTTTGGTATGAGGAAAGGTTGGAGGGGGTTTCCAACTATAGTCCTTGTAAGGAAAGGCAAGTTGGTCTTGTAAGTCAACATGATCTGGGAGTTTGTCGAGAAAGGGATCAAGAAGCCAACTAACCCTAAGGATCTAGATTTATATGAAGATTTGGATTTGAGAGTGAGATTGATTATCTTAGATGGTGTGAAGGATGTCATAATACCTCATTTGTTGGGGAATAACAATGCACATGAGATGTGGATGGCTCTTCAAAATTTGTTCCTGAATAAGAAAGAGAAGTGGGTATTGGTATTGGAGTATAGGTTGAAGTTAACTAAGATGATAAAGGGTGAAAGCATGACCTTGTATCTGACGAGATTGTCTCAGGTCAAAGATGAGCTTGCTACCATTGGTGTGACTATCTCAGATGGAGATATGGCAAGGATTTCCTTGAAAGGGTTTACTGAGGAGTCGAAACCTTCATCAAAGGTATCGTTGTCAGGGAGAATCTCCCAGACTATGATAGGCTATGGGATGAATTCATTCATGAAGAGTTGCAAGATGGGGATATTCATCCAAAGAAGAAGTCTTTTGATGATGACGTGGCACTTACAGCATGAATGAAGGGTAACCGAAAGAAGGACATTAGTAAAGTCGAGTGTCTCAATTGTGGTGAGATGGGTCATTATTCGTCGAGATGTCTGAGGAAGAAGAAGGGAGATGGCGAGAAAAGGAAAGGAAAGTAGGCTATTGATGTTGTCACTTTAGCTGAGATAGATGATCTCACCAGGATATTGGAAGTCGAGGACTTTGTTATGATTTATCATTTCTCGTAGGTTACTATCAATGAGGATGGATGGTACGTGGACATTGGTGTGATGAAGCATATGACAGCATCACACGAGGTTTTTAAGACTCTAGCTGAATGGGACTCAAAATTTCACATGATGTTTGGAGAAACGAGTCAGTTGGAGATCTGAGGATCATGAGTTGTTCCATTGAAGATGGAGATAGGATGTGTGATGTGGGTCCAAGATATACTATTTTTATTACGATTCAGTTATAGCGTGATTTACGACTCGGTGATCAAGATGAAAGGGTTTGAGGTATTGCTCCAGGGTGGGAAGGCAATCTACTCAGGCCCAAAGGCTCTAGATATGACGGTATTGTACTTAGAGTTAGAGAGCATGGTCTCTATAGGTTGACGAGTGAGCCTCTGGATCATAGAAAGAAGAAGGTAGAGTAGTTGTAGGTTCCAGAGAATTAGGAGAAGGTGAAGGTGTAGGTGTAGGCTTCAGAGGAGCAGGTACAAGGTCCTAAGAACGTACACCTTCTTGAGAAGAAGGTCTAGGTTCTAGATACTCATAGGGAGACGACTTGAGAGGGAGCTTACAGGTTCAGAGGGAGATTTTGTAGCCCAGTAAGAGTGCGTAGTCAGTGGGGAGAGAGGGTTCTCCTACATCTGCTAAAGAGTCATGGATAGATTGGAAGGTGATATAGGAGAAGAAGAATAAGAAACATGCTTCTAGTGACAATGACACTTTCGAGAAGGGTGTAGCTAACCGTATAGAGATTGCTATGATTGTGAGTGCTAAGAGTTGGGAAAGTGTTGTGAGTAGTGATGATGACGATGAGATACTTCTTAGTCTTGGAGTTACCTCCCTTGCTAAGAGGGAGTGTTGATTTGTGTATCCTAGGAAGTACTCCAAGCCCTAGGGTTCAGGTTTTGGAGGGAAAAGCACCACAAGGGTCAGTTGTGGGCTTAGACCCAAGTATGGGATTTTTTACCAAATCATGTTTTGGGAATTTTTGGCAGCACATTTCTATATGTGATGGCATGAAATGATGGAGGATAGAAAGTAGAATCCAACGGTTCAAGAATTGTCAAATTCTAAGTTGTATAAGTGGATAAATGAATTTTTGAAGTTGACAAATAATTATTTGGTATTCAAGTCATGTAGGCTTGAGGTAAAATTGTCTAAAAGTTCTTAAATTCATGGAGCCCCTCATTTGTGTATAAATAGAGGGTGAAGGAGGATCATTTTCTGATCTATCTTGTGTAACACAATATTTAGGAAAGGAATAGTTGAGGAGGAGGACATCTCTTTCCTTAGAAACAACATAAGGAGGTAGGAACAATGAGGAGAAAATGGATTGTTTGAGGGCTAAAACAAGGGTCCAAGTTTTTGTTATGAAGGCCAAGGTTGCTAGTTTTTAGGTCGAGCCCTCAAAGGCTAAACATTATTGGTTTGGACACTTGTTTAGGAACTATTTTGGGGAACCAAAGGCTACATGATTTTTGTGTGCTAGACTACAGACCATAGCACCATAACAAGGCTTGCATAGGGGTAGTTCAAGGGTTGATATCCATCCTAGGTAGGATCATAGATAAGGAGGTGTCCTTCAAGGGTGTGTCACAACTATTTAGGGAAATCCTTGTGCCTGCTTGAGGATTTTAAGGTTGTAGCAATTTCCCTAACCATAACAATCATGAACAACAGCGTAAAAGCTGATTTGGAGCAGTGTCAAAGAGGTTGACCATAATTAGTCCAGAGTTGGAGTAGCTTGTGGGAGCCAATTTGGAGGCTTGTTTGAGTGACCATAACCCTTCATTGGTGAAGATTCCATAGTGTAGTATTGGGTGCCATTCATTTGGTCGAAGGTAGTGTGTTAGCTACCCAAAATATCCCTAGACGCGCTATCTTAAACTATCATAGAGGAGCTGAAGATTGGGTGAAGTGTGGAGTAGGAAGATTCTCTTTTTGGAAAACGAAAATCCCTCGCGCCCAGGAGAGAGGGTCTATCCACAAGCAATACAATATGAAATAAGTTCCCTTAAATTGAGAATGGATAAGGTCCTATATCTTGTATCTCTTATCCTTGTTCGATGATGTCCTTGTGTTTTTGCTCTAGCGATCAACTCCTTAGTGTCAATCAAGCACTTGAAACAAATAGACAAGAAACCAAAACACACATGATATCATACAATAGAGTTAAATGTACTTAAGAGGCTAATGAGTATTAAGCTACCAAATACAATATTTCAATTGATATAGGAAACAAAATATCAGTGGTATTAATATGACAAAAAGGAAAGTACAACCTTTGATTTAGTGTTGCAAGTTTCCTTCGATGAGTTTGGATCCCAAGCATCACTGTATGATCTCCTCAAACACCTCAACCATGGGAGTTTAAGGTCTCTTTCTCCTTGTTCACAACAGAACATCCTACAAGTTATTGTCCCTTTAGCAAGGTCTTAACAAGAATAAACTGAGAGCTAAGACTAGCAAGATTTTGCAAACTATTTCAGCCCTTCCATTAACCCCTTGAGGTTGGAATAGGAGAAGTTTATATAGGCATGAGAGAGGGGATATGGTTCCTCTTATGATGGGAAGGAGCCTTATCTATTGTGTTAGTTCCTTTTTAATAAGGGAAACAAGCCAAAATAGTCTCTCTCGGCTCTATCTCGACTAAGGATTTACCAAACTTCCATTCAAGAATCTTTTAGACCTGGAAGCTTCAACTCCAATTTTAAAAAATTTCTAAAATAGGATCGGTGCGATTAATCAAGGGATAAAAATGCTGACTCAGAGAGATCTTCTGCATGATAGGGAACTACACAGGGTTTACTGTAGAGGTCATCCAAGATCAAGGAACAAGCAGTACAAGGATAGCGACAAATTACTGTGTAATAGATGCCCCCTAAAGCATGAAGGCTAACCAAGAGTGAGGGGTGAAATTCTTTACGAGTAGATGCAAGGAATCAAATACTGTCATTAGAAAGCTTGCAAGTGAAACCTACATATACATATCTGAACTCATAGGCATGCCTAATAAACCAGAGAGGCATATAATAATACATGAATCCATGGTATAGGAGCAACTATCCATGAATAAAAGGATCACGTGCATGAATCCTCAACATGGACACAACCATCTGACTGAGGTGATAAAAAATGAGACCCACGACATGGTTGCAATCATCCGTCTAAAGAGTCATGAATACAATCATGAATTAATCACTCCTAGCAACCTAGACTTTTTTAATTTGAGCCTAGGGTCTTGGGCTCCAACATGATCCGATCAAAGTACAAATTCTAACATTTGAATAGACGTCCTAAAGTCGAACATGCTATAAAATCACTTGATTACCATCCAATGATGTGAAACGTTAACAAGTGCGAGAGAAACCACCCATAATATCAATGGCTCTCAAGGTACTATCAGTACAATTCATGAAGTGTGAATAAGGAACTGAAGTTGCACACCTGTGAAATCAATCGATCAAGGGCCAATGATGAGAACCTATCATCGAGTGCGAAGAACTTGCCATTGAGGCAAGCAAGCTTTGAGTTACTAGAAAGGATTTTCTAGATCAACTTCTTAGATAATGAGCTGAAGTCGACAGGAAGTGATCCGTCGAAGGAAGGTCATAACGAATGCTTCATCATTAAAGTGAAAAGGGAAACACAATGAATGAGAGTAATCCAAGATGGTGACATATGATCAGAAAATGTACAGGTAAGAAGATTTCTCTTGAACATGTCGATGACACGACTCTGGAGTTTGGAAGCATTTTACATCATAGGATCAAAGGTGATGGCGACGTGGCAAAGATTAGATGAGAGGTTTAAAATGCATAACCCAAAACCCAGCGAGGCAAGTGATAGAGTGATGATGTGCCAAAACCTGACACGAACAACAAATGAGTGTCAATGTTCAAGAGAAACATGCTGCTCAAGTGAAGTACAACTAATGAAATACTTCCAATTTTCCCCCACCATTTCTCGCGAGTACCCTAGTTAGTTTTACACAAGCTTGACACAGATAGAATATGCTTGTAATATAAGTCCATCCTTCAAATGGATCCATCCTAGTAAGTTTTATGATCCCTAGGAAGAAGTAGCTTTGTCTTGTCATAACGAAAAGTCCTATGTTGTTTAATCTTTTAACGAGTCCGAAAAAGGTGAAACTCAAAATATTTTTCATGTTTAGAGAGTTTGAAAAAGACACGGAAAGGAAAAATCCAAAAGGTCCCTTTCTGTAAAGTTGTCCCCCAAGCCCGAAAAGGTAGAAAAAAATACTCAAGAGAACCTCCTAGCCATGTTCGACTAAGGTGTACCTTTTTCGTAAATAGTTTTATCCCATACTGAAAATGGGGTAAACGTATATTGGGTAAATGACATTTCATTTACATTAACAAGTTAAAAACAACAAGAGATCATCAATCTTTTCATGTTTTGAGAGTCGAAAAAGAGCTTAAAGCCGACTCCTCATTTTTATTTACTTAACGAGTCTAAAAGGGAAAAAATACATGTTATGGTCCAACCCTAACCCCATTATTTATGAAATATGGTCGAGTCATAGTTATAGTTAGTTAAAGATTCAATAAAGCCCATATTAATAATTGTAAGTGGTTGACCTGCATTTAAAGTAGGGACCACAGTTAGTTGCAAATGGGCCATGGTATTAGATAAATGGTATTAATAAGAACCATGGTACTGACCCATGGTATTGCATGTATGAATCCTATATAAAGGATAGAGACTCCCTATTGAGGAGTGTCATGTCTTATTTTGTAATTGAGCCCTGCTCTATTGGAGGTTTCCCCCTCAAAGAGGCAAGTGAACATTACTTTCCTTTCTGAATAATAAAATACATGTTGTTATTTCTCATTTGTTCTGTGTTTGGGTTGTATTTATTCACATATTTGGTATTCTGGCATCTTCTCACGGGTCAAAAGCATAATAAATGGTATTAGAGAACTTTCCAGTGTCTTTAAACCTTGAGATTTGTTGTTGAGTGCATAAACCTGCAGATTTGGGGAGGCATGCAGGTAGGAAATACAAGAGGTGGTCACACTTGTTGGACTCCCTTGTAACCCCTGTCGGTACCCCTTCGAGTAGTAGCGCATTAGACAAAAGCGTGCATAGACTCTCTTCCACATACCCTCTGGGTATATTGGAAGCCCCCTAAGCTCATCTGAAACCTCGACATAGATAAACCATCGGTCGTCTTGCTGCTATAGTACAATGAGAACAACACTTGGGGAGATTACTCGTGCATACGATAGGGTAGTCGGTTAGTACGGCTAAGGGTATGGTTGATCCTCCTTACTTAGTGCCCTGAAATATTGGGCTGAGTCTGAGGCCCTCTTGGGACGCTTATAGGAGACTTAGCCCATAAGAATTAGGATGACAGGCTGAGCAAGGTGGTACCATTCACTTGTCAGCTTCAAATTTTCTGGTGGTCCCAAATTTTTTCACAGTGACGAGAAGTGAACCGGATCTCTGCATGGTAGAAACCAGAACTCAAGCTATGGCTAATGAGAAGCAGGACACCCTTAAATGACATAGTCACAAAGGGAAAGTCCATGTTACAAGCAGAGGCATATGCTTTTAATGAATACCATGAGGGTGAATCTATCCATTCTATTCACTTCCTTGGAAACCACCAACATTCCCACACTTGACCACCCAAGGTAGACATGTACAAATTTGATCGCTCTCATCTAGCCATATGGCTATCACAAATGGACCAATATTTCACATTGAATCACATCAGAGATGATGAGACTAAGTTAAGTGTGGGAATCCTTTACTTGGACCAAGAAAGATGGAAATGGTGGTAGTGGCATAAAAAATGCTATGCAAGGCCAATTACTTGGCAGATATTCTCAAAAGTCCTTTATGATTGCTTTCAACATGAATCTAATTTTTTGGGTCATCTTACGAAGCTCAGACAAATAGGCAAAATACAAGACTATATTATAGCCTTTGAAGCATTAGCATTCCGCACAGGAGGTCTGGAAGATGAACTCTACTTGGAATTTTTTATCAGTGGTCTTAAAGATGCCATACAAACTCACATCCAGATGCACCACCCAGCCACATGGCTGGCAACTTGCATGATGACTTGTGAAGTGGAATGTGCGTTAGCGGCCCAGTCACCTCGTCCAGATTTAATAGCCAAGGGACACCCCACCTAGGCTCCGAGCACTACCCAAACACTTAAGGTTCAAAAGATGTAACCAGGAAAAATGGCAGAAAGAAGAAAGCAAGGATTGTGTTATTACTATCATGACAAATACTTCCCGGGGCATAAATGCAAGGAACCCAAATTCTTTCAAATTGATGTTACTGAGGAAGCCCCACCCTTTGAGGGACCAGAGGAGGAAGATGAGGACAACCAACATGACAATGAGCTCCCAGCTACACCAGAAGAACCAGTTATCTTGCTCTATGCTTTGGCACGCATTTCTTCTCCCCAAACTGTAAAATTCAGAGGTTTTGTTAAACATCAGCCTTTAGTAGTCTTGATTGATAGTGGCACCACACATAACTTTATCCATCAAAGAGTCGTAGAAACAGTGTTTTGTTTTGTCAGAGCAGGCTCTAATTTCCAGGTCCAGATTGCTGATGGGGGAATAATGAAATGTGACGGCTACTGTGAAAATGTGAAACTTCAGATGGGATATTACCACCTAAAGACCCACATGTTTTTCATCAAGATGGGTGGGTGTGATATTGTCATGGGTGTTAAATGACTACTTACACTTGGCTCAATCACAATGGATTTCCAAGACTTATATATGAGCTTTGAGTAGAATTACCACATGCATATCCTCCGCAGACTCTAGGCAGGTTCTCATTCTATCATTAGCTCGCATTAGATAAAAAAGTTGTTGAAAAAGGGCCACCATGGAGTTATTGCCCAATTTAATGCCATCTAGGCCTTCGAGCCCACTTCTCTTCATATTCATCTTGAGATGCAACAGGTCTTAAACAACCATTTGCAGGTCTTTGACAAACCTCATGAGCTTCCACCCTCGAGAGGGGAACATGATCATAGCATTAAAGGTGACTCATCTTGGAGGAAAGAGTGGTATAAAGAGTAGCAATAGGTTGTGGTTAAGGGGGAACTACTTGAAACACTGAATGGTCAAGATGCTAGCTAGAAAAACCCCTCATTGTTGTGTTTCCTTAAGAGAGGAAAAAACAACCAAGTGAAAGCATATGATTAGCCAAAAAGATGGTGTCAATGAAATGAAATAGCAAAGGCTCATCTAGCAAAAATCAGCTAATAAAAATGACAATCACTAGATGTAAATTGGGCATGGGTTCATTTTTACACAAGCTTGAACCATGAGGAACTCTGCTTGAATTCGGTTTCATGTTTACACAAGCTTGAAAAAGACCTATGTTTAATTTTGGCTTGCATGCTTCCAGCATAATGATTCAGTTTGAGGTACATGCCCCCCAAGCTTCATTTCATTCAGCTAGTTGGATGGAATAAGGGTTCACTTTCGAGATCCAGGAAAGACTCGAGTGGGATTTTATGAGATCTTAGTCAAAGACTCAATTTGGAAAAGGGAGTTGTTTCATTTTTTTAACAAGGTTGACATAGTGAAACAACTATCCTCGGACATCTATTTCATTTTTAACGAGGTAGAAATAGGAAGAAACTATCCTCGGACATCTGTTTCATTTTTTAACAAGGTAGATATAGGAAGAAACTATCCTTGGACCCCTTGATTAATTTCCTAACGAGCTTGAAACAAGACAGGGAACTATGTTCACACCCCTTCTTTCATTTTCTAATGAGCTTGACACAAGACAAGGAACTATGCTTCATGACATCTATTTCATTTTATAATGAGGTTGATACATGGACAAACTATCTGTTACATGAAAAATTGTCACCATAACTTTCTGTAATCAATATGAGTCTATCAACACTCATACATACCTCCTTTGCAAGTCTTAAACCTCAGCTCTGCATTTCAAGCTTTGAAAATGAGAGAAAGTCCTTAAAAATCTCTAAAACTATGGTTTCACATTTTCTCTTAACATTACCTGTGGGGTCGCACTCACTGGTCATGTCCCCTGCGCACCTGACCGCTCTGTATCTGCATATATGGGTGCTAACCCTTGTAAAAGTGAAAAGGCGCGAGTTTATTCTTGAAAACTCACTTTGAGTCAATTCTAGAAGCTTCTAGAGGGAATCTTGGCTGGAAAGTTCGCTCCTTGAGGGTGCATGCATCCCATTCCTTAAGGAGATAACCCCTTGATGTGAGGAGCTTATCCCCTTGAAGAAGGACTCTATACCTTCAATGGTGGACCTGTAACCTCCTTTCTTTGCACTATAAAATGAAGCTTTGGGCCGGTTACTGGGGAGGTTGAAAGCTGAATATTTTTTAGGGTATATGCTGCTGAAACTTAGTCTTCCTAATTGAGCTTTTGAGAGGAAAGATCACATACGTTTTGATCTCATTTGGGAATGAGTGAGGCTTGTCAAAGTAGAGGGGATTCCTTCCTAGACCCTAGGAAGAGCTTTTACAGCATCAAGGCACCAAGGTTGTAAAGCTTTTCTGTCTCAAAGTTAATACAATCAAGTTTATTTTTCTCAATAAGTTGTGTTTAATGGTTTATTTCATAGACTCCTTGATCACTATGATGAACATGATTTATTATGTTAGCTATGCAGGTGTTCTTTGAAGTGTGCCTATTTGTGTTTGCAGGTTATTAAAAAGATACTCTTTGAAGTTGTTGGAGCAAGGTTGCCACAAACTAGCGTTGGACTTAAGGTAGGGTCTAAAACACCTCTTAGTTTTTATTGATGAATCGAAATATGATTATAGAAAAGTAGATTTGCTTGTCTTGCTTGTTTCTAGATATCAATTGATATTAGGGAGATCGGTCTGGTCCGCAAGAACGATTTATCCACTTAACAAATTGGTGACTCCACTGGGGACAGGATTTTATTGTTTAATTTTCCTTGATCTTTGATTTGAGAAACTTGATTTTTTATTTCTGGTTTTTACTTGATGTATGTGGGATTGGGTAGTTTGTCAGACCTAGATTGATTTTTTATTTTTTAGAATTTTTCACGAGGACTGCACATTCTGCTTAAGTTATAGTGTGGACCTGACTGCACGTTCTGCTTAAGTTAAAGTGCGGACCTGACCGCACTTTTACTTTACTGCACAAAGCGGTACCGCACTTGGTTTCACTGGGGGCCTGCGAACCCTGTCAAAATTTTTGAAAATATTGAAATATTTTTGTCCAACTTAGTTTAGATATTTTTTGTTACTTTTATCCTTTGCCTAGATCTACATATATCCTGTTAAAAGTCTCTCATAAGCACGTTCCATTGGTGTTGTGTTTTGAATGAATTTCTAGAAGTTTTTGCATGCTTGGTTTGGTCTTCACTCAGTCTTTGTAGTGACTTGAAGCTTAGAAGCCTAAGAGACCTTAGATCACCCTGGAATTTTTTGTCTTCTTGATAAGTCTGGCTGGTTTGTGAGATATTCCTTTGGTGAGAAATCACTTATGTTTCTCTTTGCAAAACTTTGAATGAACTTGGTCATAAGTTGTGAATTTCATTTGTTATAAAAAACATAGCTGGATGTTTTTGGTTGATTTGTCTTGCTGAACGAATTAATCCTTAGTTTGATGAATAACTAAGGGAAAACATCCTCAAAAAACATTTGAAGCTTTTATTTCAATTAGTTTTAAGAAGTTAGATCTCAAGATTAGATTTTTCATAGTTTTGAGTGTGTTGTCTAGAAATTTTAGTTTCTCTTTTGAAAAATTGTTTTTCTAGTTTTGAGTGTCGAAACGAAAAGGGATTTATTTCATGAGCATAATTAGTAGCTTCGTTTGAGTATTTTGAAAAAGAAAAAAAAAACAAAAGTTTTTCTTTTCATTTTAATGTTGAAGGAAAGTTTTGTTTTCAAGAATTGCATTCTCAACTCTTCCTTTAGCTAGAGCTTCATTGAAAAGGAAATGAATTGATCATCTTAGGTGCATTTTTTAGCGTTTTGGAGTTGAGTCTTCACACCACAAAGTTTCATCTCCATACCTTTTGACTTAAGAAACAACCAATAAAATTAACGATTAATTAAAATTCATCTAGCGATCTTTTTATTTCTAGGGCTCTTACTCACCAACATAGCTTGGGCTAGTATCTTGGAGTAGGGAGTAATTAACTCTCCAAGATAGTTAAAACAAACAAGTAGTCGATCTTAAGGTAGGAAGAAAATCCAATTGTTACATCTATACTCTGGGAAAGCTCCTCTTAAAGGAGAAGCACGAGATCATATCTGAACCAGTGAGGTAATCAATCCTTCCTCATTGGGAATGATAGAAGATATTCACGTATTAAAAATAGTAAACCTCGGATTGACCATTGTCGAGGAGCTTGGGGTCACTTGGTGGTAAACCTTGGATTATGTCAAGGAGCCTTCAAACGGATTGAGCTTGTTACTCTTCCCTTGTGTGCGTATCGGATCGTAGACTATTCCCCCAGGTATATTTGTTTTCGTTGGTAACCTTAGTGGCTATAATCTTTAGGATTCTTCCTGAGGTGACAGTGGAGGGAAGATCCCACTGTACCTAGAATAGACGTCGACTAGACTCACTTGGACTCTTTGGGGGGTTATCTTCACTCGAGATGGTTTTGTGGAGAAACTTGTGCCATTCTGTTTCATTAAGCAGGTTGTTGGGGTAACTGTTCCAACCACCATTCCGTATTGGATTCTGCGAGGTTGGATTTCATCACCAACTAGTGTTTTCGGTACAAAAAAAATACTATTTGTGTGTGGTTTGAACTCTTAGATTGTGAGGTGTGTGATTCAATTGTTTGGTTATTTAGAGACTTTAGGTGGTTTTCTTGATATTTCCTTTGTTTTCATGTGAAGTAATTAATTAATTAATCGTGGCTGAATTACCGAGACAATCCCGTAGACTTCGGAGGCAGCCTCCCGAATATACGCCAAGTCAGCTTGAAGGGATAAAAGCTCTTGCCACACCTAGTCAAAGTAGAGTTGGGTCACCAGAGGCCAGAGAATCATCTTTGGTTATTCATCCTGATTATCATGTTCCAGCAACAGAGTATATTTCTAAACTGCTTTCAATTTCCGAGCTTACTCGTAGTTTTTCTTCTACTAGTGAACTCGTTGAGGAACCTAAAATTTTTGAACCTAAAACTGAATCTGTTGCTACTCCATCCTCGGGATTTGCTTCTCCAGTTTCTAGTGCTCCTGGTTCACCCAGAGTATGAAGTGTCATTACCCCGAATCTTCCAATGGGACTTATTTTTATTGAAGAACTTACTATTCCGGGTGAGGATATAACTCCCGTTGAAAATAAACCGACTATAGAACTTAGGGAGAGTGAATCTAATTTTTACAGTCCTTTTCGAAGTGACACTTGGTACGTATCCTTGATGAACTTTTTAGAAAATCCGGGTCTCGCTGCTTCATCACCTCGTATCCTTTTCATCCAACGCTCAGAGGTTATTATCCTCCTTCGAATATGTCAAACCAGTTGTCCATGTTTTCTCAAAATCCGGAAACATTTTTATATGGCGGTCCTTCTGCTCCGGTTGGGTATCAGTCAGTTTCTGGTACATTTTCAGGAGCGTCTCCTCAACCCATCGAACATAGGGTATGAACTGGTCATAACGGAACTCCACTATTGAGTGTAGAGGAAATTCTTATGATGTTTGGTGCTATTCCAAATCCGCAACCTCAAGGTAGTTAGAATCCGCCTAGGGGCAACCTCAAGGTAATCCATTCTCGCTTGGGGGGCAACCTTAGGGTAGTCAAATATCGCTTGGGGGGAACCTCAAGGCAGTCAAATTTTGCCTGGGGCGCAACCTCAAGGTCAGTACATACCTCAGGGTTAGTACATGCCTCAAGGTCAACCCCAGACTCAATATATGCCTCAAGGTCAACCTCAGATTCAATATGTGCCTAAAGGTCAACCCTAGTACCAATATATACCTCAAGGTGAACCCCAGTATTATTACCCACCTCAAGATTATCAACCTCAAGGTCAGTACCAATCTCAAGGTTTCCAACCACCTTTTGGTCAATCTTTTGTTCAAGGAACTGGAAATTATCAGTCCTACACTCAACCTGGTTATGGTCCTCAGTATGCTCAACCTGTTATGGGCCCTTACCCTGGAATGAATATGGTGTGGGATCCATCTCAAACTCAATAGATTTTGCAACCCAATGTGCATTTGTCATCTCAACCTGGACAACCCATGGTTTCTGGTTCAGCCCAGCAACCTGTCCAGTCTACTATCCAAATCTCTGCACCTAGTGTAGTTCATCAGCCTAGGCTTAGTTCGCCTCGAACTCCGCCTCAATCAACTGTTGCAACTACTGCAGCTTCTATTCAATCTACCCCACCTACTTCTGGAGTATCGACAACTTCAGTTTCTATTGTTCCTGTATCAACTCCTCAGACCTTTGTACCCCAGTCTAGACCTACAATCCATACTTCAGTTCAGATGCCTGTAGGACAACCTATTCCAAGTACGGTTGTCACAAGTCAACCTCAATTTACTTATCAACCGTACCAGGGACAGTATCAATACGGTCCTGCTGTTCAAACCCCAATTTATCAGTATCAACCGTACCCCGGGTATACATATCAACAACCTCAACCTCAAACACCCCAATTTGGTCTGGTTAATCCTGGTTTTCTGGGAGGATAAAATATTCTAAATGCGAATCCAATTTCAAGTTATCTTGGGTATCCTCCTCTTGGAGCTGGTCTTGTGTCCCAAAGTTTTTGAGATCCTAATCGTCAGTTACCGTTCATCGCAACTTTGGATTTACTTGATTTGTCATGCCTTACGAAAGATCCAATTAATTATCATCCGTACTGGCCACCAATTCCTAATAAGTTGCTTAGTGGTATTCCCAAGTTTGAAGGAAAACCTGGAGAGGATCCATCTAACCATGTGATGATCTATCACCTCTGGTGTGCATCAAATTCTATTATAGATGATTCAGTTCACTTAAGGCTTTTTCAACGCACTCTAATTGGTCTCGCGGCTAAGTGGTACATTGAGTTGCCACGAAGCTCCTTTTATAATTTTAGTTAGTTAGCTACTTCATTCTTAACTCATTTTCAGTTGCCTGTCAGATATGACAATGGCACGAAATTATTAACTTCATTAAAATAGTCAACATCTACATATATTTCAGACCATATTCATGAATGGCGACGTGGACAACGTTTAGTGAAAGTTTATATCCCGGATCAAATTTTGGCAGAATGGTTTGTTAAATCATTATTACCAAAAATCATTGAGGATGTACCTAAGGCAGGAGTCATTACTGAAGAGTAAGTAATTTCTCAAGCTCAGTACCTTGACTTAGTTTATACGTAGTCACGTACTTTACACGAAAAAATCCCCGATCTTCCCAAGCAAAATCAAATAACTGCAACTCCTTCAGGGTCTCATGCCATTGATGGTATGATTGGTACAGTTAATACCAAAAGTAAGAAGAAATCTGCAAAGAATTCTTCTCCTATTATAACTTTACTAGATTCCCTGATAGGAGAAGCTTCCGCTCAAGTTCCTACCGATATTCATGTTGTAGAATCTTCTACGGCCAAATCCAAATCCCACAGTAAAAAGAAAGGGAAGAAGAAAAATAAACAAAACGCAAAAGAGAAACCAGAAAAAACTAAATCTACTGACAAGAAACGTAAACCTCGCTATCCTTGTCTCATCTGTGATGAGGATCACTTTACAAGAGATTGTCCACATCGAGCTGAGGTTTCAAAAATTGTCAAAGGTTATCAAACGCCTACTGTCTTGAAGGATCCTTTTCCCACTCAAGATAGTAAGATGATAGGTTATTCCTCAAATGCCTCAGAAGAACCAATTATGATGATGTCCCATGTTAGGATTGCGACGCAATCACAAGATTATGGAAGTAAGAATCCTGTTGGTGGTAAGGAACTAGAATCTTCTAGTTCAAACCCATCAACTTCAACTCCTCCTGGTTCCGATCCACTACAGATCGAGAAACCTAATCCAGACTTAGTAACCAAACCACCTGAGAAAGGTATACTTTGGAAGTCAGCTTTCAATCCAAATGCGAGAGCTGCTCTAAACTTAACATTGTTGAATATTTAGCTATATCTCCTTCAACAATGTCGGCTTTGGAGGTGCGGCAATCATGTCCAGCACAGCGTAAATTTATTTTGTCTGCTATAGTAGCCGTTCATGTTCAGGATTCCAACCTCATAATCTTCGATTTAGAAAATAGTACACCTTTCTTACCTCATCAAATGGATTTCCAGATCCCAGTGTTAATCAAAAACAGGCCTTGCTTTCGGACTGTAATTGATGAGGGACCTTCAACGTGTATTATGTCTACTTTGTGTTGGAAATCGCTTGGTTCTCTAACACTTAACCAATCCCCGACAATTTTGAAGGCTTTTGACGATTGAGGGTTTCATCCTTATGGCATTCTACAGGATTTACCTATAGGGGTAGAAGGAAAAACTATTAATCTAGATGTGGAGGTGGTTGATGCCCTTCCAGATTACAACCTTCTTTTGGGTCGCAGTTGGTCTTATGCGATGACTATTATTGTTTCATTGTTCTTTCGGCTCATAAAATTACCTTATAATGGAAATATCATTACAATAGATCAGTTGAATTACTTTTCATCCGACCCAGCCTCTTCTGAGAATATTCAACATGTCAGTAAAACAACTATCCCTTATAAGGATGTTGGGGTGGGATTAGTCAAAGATTCTGGTTTGCTAGGAACTTTTTCCTTTCCTCCTCTGTACGTACCACCTCCTTTTGCAACCATTCATATGATTTCATCAGACACTATTGTTCTTGATGATCCTTGGATCGTTCCTTTCGATTTTGAGGTGGACTCATTTAGTGATTCCATGCCCTTGAGTCCATTTGAAGTTGCATATCAGGCGGTACAGTTATTTTCCGACTCTAGTTCAACCGAAATTGATCCAATGAATGTGGTCCATGAGGAGTCACTTTCAATATCAACCTTAGATTTAACAACCTTTTCTAAAACTGTTCATACTGATGAGCAGATTCGTGAGATTTTAACTGTTGATGATTTACGATGGGAAGATCTTCATCATCGATCTTTGTTTTTACCTGAGCTTGATCATTTTGAAAATGATTTCTCGTCTATTTTTACTACTGATTATGTCAAGCAACCACAAAATCCATTAAAACATTCTGATTCTGAGTTGAATTTGGGAAACATTTTTCGAACTATTCCTATTGACATTTCAGTGAAATCCGGAGTTATTAAAAACATTCATATAGGTGCTTCTTGTACGGTCAAGGAAATCCAAACTTATAAAGCCCTATTTCAAGAATTCCATGATGTGTTTGCTTGGTCATACGAAGAAATGCCAGGAATCGATCCATCAATTGTTGTCCATGAAATCAAAACTTACCCGGATGCTAAACCCGTCCAGTAACGTTTGCGTTAGATTCACCCACAAAAAGTTGCTGCTATTAAAGCTGAAGTTGAAAAATTACTTAAAGCAGGTTTTATATATCTGATCCCTTTAACGGATTGGGTATCGAATATTGTTCCTGTTAACAAAAAACAAGGAACGATACGAATATGTATTGATTATAGGGATATTAATCGAGCCTATCCAAAGGACAATTATCCAACTCCCTATATCGATCAAATAATTGATGATTGTGCCAGCAGTGAAATGTTCTCCTTTATGGATGGATTTTCCGGTTACAATCAAATTAACATACTCCCTGCTGATCAACCAAAAACGACTTTCATTTGTCCATGGGGGACCTTTGCTTATTTCAAATTACCTTTTGGGTTGAAGAATGCCAGAGCAACTTTTCAAAGGGCTATGTCTTACGCATTTCATGAGATCAAGCACATTGTGCAGCCTTATCTTGATGATTTACCTGCTCATTCATTACATAGAGCCGATCATCTCACTCATTTATGAGCCATCTTTATGAGATGTAGGCATTATCGAATTAGGTTGAATCCACACAAATGTTTTTTCTGTATAGAAATGGGTAGCTTACTGGGATTTGTTGTTTCAAAAGTCAACATTCATGTTGATCCCTTGAAGGTTGAAGCCATTGTTAAATTACCTCCGCCTTTGACTCTTCGCCAACTCCAAAGTTTGCAAGGGAAAGAAAACTTTTTACATCGATTCATTCCTAACTACACCGAGATAACGAAAGGTTTTACCAGGTTATTGAAACAAAACATTACATTCTTTTGGGATGAGATAGCTCAGAAATCTTTTGATGCACTTAAACACGCATTCACCCATGCACCGTTGTTGCATCCTCCCAACTACAACCAGGATTACTTTTTGTACCTCACCGCTTCTCATTCCACCATTGGAATGGCTTTAGTTCCGGAAGATGAATTCAACACTGAACATGTGATTTACTATCTTAGTCAAACTTTGAATCCAACTGAGCTTAAGTATTCACATGTGGACAAATTAGCTCTGACAGCTGTTCAAGCTGTCCAACGATTTCGTCATTACATTCTACTACGCAAAACCACAATACTTTCTGATTGTAACCCTATGACGTATATTTTGACTAAAAAATTGCTAGGGGGCAAGTATTCCAAATGGATTGTTATCCTGCAGGAATTTGACCTGGAATTTGAAAAATCCAAGTCAAAGAAGTCTTTGGTTTTCGAGGAGTTGATGTGTGACTTCCCTCATACTGATACCGAAACTATGGCAGAAGAATCCCTTGCGAATGAATCTTTGTTTCTTATTCGTACTCTTGATCCATGGTATGGGGGTCTAATTGTCTATGTCCAAACCCAATCTTTTCGGCCTGAAATTTCAAAATCTCAATGAAGGAAAATCTGTTTCCAATCCCAACAATACATAATTATTGGAGATACACTTTATCGTCGTGGGGTGGATTCCTTTTTCCTTCATTGTTTAACTCATGAGGAAGCTGAAAAGGTTCTAAATGACTGTCACTCTGGAGCGTGTGGCGGTCATATGTCTCGGTATGCCACAACCCAAAAGATATTTCGCACTGGTTATTTCTGGCCATCCTTATTTAAAAATTGTATCAATGCAGTCCAGAAATGCCACAATTGCCAAATTTTTGATCGAAAGATGCATGCTCCTCCTGCTCCTCTCCACCCTATAATTGTCGTTGGTCCTTTCGCAAAATGGGGTATCAATTTTATTACATGTAACCCTCACTTGGCGGGGGCATATATCATACTTGCGGTAGATTATTTTACCAAGTGTGCCGAGGCGATGCCTACATTTTCGGCAGACGGGAAAACTGCTGCTATTTTCATTTTCAATCATATAATTGCTAGGTTCAGTGTTGCTCAAGTGATTATCACTGATCATGGGAGCCATTTCCGAAACATCATGATGACAGAGTTAGTAGATTAACTTGGCCTACGTCACGATAGCTCTACTCCATATTACCCACAGGCTAATGGTCTGGTTGAGGAAATCAACAAAGTTCTAGTTACCATGATATGACGAATCATTGGTATTCATCGATCGAATCGGCATAACATGCTATTTTCAGTGCTTTGGGCATATCGAAATTTAGTCAAAACATCAACAGGGTTCACTCCTTTTCAACTCATTTATGGGTTGGAAGCCGTGTTACCCATTGAATGCGAAATTTCGTCACTGCAAATAGCCATAGAATTACTTCCAGCCGCTTTCAAAGAGGAAAAATGTTTGTTGTACTTAGCTCAACTAGATGAGAATCGATGTGATGCTGCTTTAGAAATCGAGACTCACGCAAAAGGGATAAAAGCTCAGTATGATAAAATTTTTACACCTCGTAATTGTTTGAAAGGGGACCTAGTTTTATTATACAATCAAGCTAACAATAAGCTAGGGGCTGGAAAATTCATACCCATGTGGCATGGTCCTTTTGTTGTTAAGTGAAAGCTGGCTAAAGGGGCCTATGAATTAGTAGATTTTGACGGTGTCTCTTTAGGTAAACCAAGAAATGGGCTTTACCTTAAAAGATATTATGATTAAAGTTTGGTGTGGAGATTCTGGTTAGAATAGATTTCTTTCTAGTTGTTGTGTTTTAGATGAGAAAGTGTGCCTAGTTTTAGAGTGTGTTTTGTCGTTATTCCTACTTATCTTGGTTTGACTCTTGAAATTGCAGATGTTGGTGTCTTCTCAAACATACATTAGTTTTGTTGATGGTGCTTGTCGTAGTACACATAATATTTCTTCCACAGCTTGGGTTATCTATTCACCCTCTGACGCGTTAGTATCTATGCATAGGGTAAGCCTTGGTAAAACAACGAATAACATTGCAGAGTATAGTGCAATGATTGAGTTCTTATATGAATCCATTTCATTTGGGATTCAGAGTTTGATTGTAAGGTTAGATTCTGAACTCGTTGTATTATAGTTTAACAAAGTTTATGCCATTAGAAATCTAGTATTATTAAGATTATTTTTGAGAGTTCGTCTCTTGGAACATGAATTTGACTACATTGAATATCAACATATTCCAAGATATTTAAACACATTAGTAGATGCAGTTGCTTCTCAAATGATAAATAGACATTTCCAATAATCAAGACAGTAAATTTAAAAGCATCCCATAAACATGTTATACAAGATAACCAATAATAGCGATATTCATAGCATAGAAGTGTGTCAAAATATACATCGTCTTCGATCATAGGTTGAAAAACACCTTATGATTGGAAAAAATGATAGCAAAAAAAGATATAAATGTCATATGAAGTCTACAAAGGCGATCATCCTATCCCTGATGATGATCACGATAAGAAACCATTGCTTGGGCTACCCTACAAAGGAACCTCCTAAAAGGTCCTGGGACCCCAATCACATAGTGCTAAATCCTAAGAGGAATATCATCTATGTTAGTCTCTGGAATATCTACTGTTAAGCGCTCTAGATGACTCTCCAATTCGGCCAAGATCTCTACTGATTGGTCCTGTGGGGTCGGTGCCGCAACAACTGGGTGTCTTCTCTCATAGGGCGAGAGAGCGGCTGGTCGCCGTGGACCCACATCTGAATTTAAAACTTTTTACTATCAGTTTTTGGACGATTTAAAAATATATATATAATATATATAATAATAATATTATATTATTAATATAATATATATTATATTATATAATAATAATATATAAATGGATATAATTTAGAAAAAGTTGAAAACAATTTTACCTGTATCATCCCATTGCTCTCCTAGTGGAAGAGCCATGTCTAGATCACCACGATAATCCATCCCAGCATATGGAAAGTCCTGTATCATGAAAAGTTGGTTTCCTAACCAGCAAAAATACTCAGGTGAGAATCGAACAACCTCGGTGCCCTCCTCAGGATTGCGGGCCATGACTGTAACCCAGCGCATAATCTTGGGATCTCGGGGAAGTCCAGCCTCAACGATGAGTTGTTGTGGAACCAGCATAGGTACCCTCTCTAAGGCAAAGCTCACAACTAAGTAACCATATCCAAAGTTCTTTAGTTGTCCATTCTTTGCTCTAGTCAATTGGCCTTTCACATTGGCTAATACAGCATTGCACCAGTTGAAGATGGTGCCTCGGAAGTAGTCTACTGCCATGCGCATCTGGGAACCGGTAGCTAAATGCAATGTTGCGCTTCCGCATAGTTTGTTCATAGTAAATGTGATCACTTTAAGTTCAGGACGGGTGATTGGTTTCACATCCATCCGTTTGTTTGCAGTTTGGACATTGCAAAACTCTAGTCGGAGACTAGTGACAGACTAGCCACCTGGCCTAGATCCGAATAGAGATAATTCTTCACCTCTCTTCGGAAAACTAGTTAGAAAATAAATGTCCTCTGGCTCGATTTCAAGCCAGTGTCCTCCAATGATGAAACATTGGTCTTGCGTGCTCCACCTATCTACCAACCATTGTAGAAAGTCTACCTGTGCCCTCATGCCAGGTATGGCCGAAAATTTCAGTAGTATGCATGCTCTTAAAGACTGTATTGAAGGTGGATGGAGTAATGCAGCTTGATCCACATCTTCGTGCTCTCTTTCCCGCCAAATAAGTATCTTGTCTATTTGCATTGAAAAATAGGCGGTTTAGAATTTTGTGATTTTAAAACGTTTGGGCGGAAATGAGAAATTATAGGGTTTCAAAATGCGTTTCGCGGGGTCCGTACCCGCCATGTTAGGGACAGTGCGTAGGTTCACACTCATCCTTAAGGGCAAGTGCAGGACCTCGACTATTTCGTTTGTACGAAAAAGTCGGGGTTCGAACTTCGCAAGGTATACATGCTACGCATACGCAACCACCGCAAGCAATTTTTAACCATAATTTTCCTCAAAAAATGAATTTAAAGCCCTAAAAATGAAAATGAAATGGATGAAATGCAAGTCAGGGACGATGTGGATTACCTGGAGAGGATGGTTCTTGATTCCAGTGGTCAGATTTTCCGCAATCTTCATAGGAAGTTTTTTTACCAAAAGCTCTTACTTTTTACTCCAAAGCCAAATGGTGAAAATGAACTTGTAAAAGCCCTTTTTATAAGATTTTTTGAATAAATGAATTATTTATTTATTTATTTTTCACTTTAAAAAGGTCACTTTTGGTACATTTTTATTAATTTTTAAACAGATATGAGTAATGTTTGCAGTTTTTGTGCAGAATATTGGGTGTTCAGGGAGAATTGGTCATTTTCAACAAAAAAACATAGGAGTCCTCTTTAAAGCTCTTTTCTGACTCGTAAAATATGAAAAGATTGCCGAGTTTTTCTTTTTAGACTCATTAAAACGGAATTAAAAAGATGGTCCACTTACAGCTCTTTTCTGACCGTATAAACATGAAAATATTGTCGGACTTTTGTCATTTCAAGTTCGATATTGGTAATAAAACAACGCGTTTTTGATCGCTTTTTTACTTTTTCAGTTTGAAGACACTAATTATGAAAAGTACTCCTTGATCATAATGGTCAAGCGGTTCTCTCAAGTATTGTTTTATACTTTTTCGGGCTTGGGAGACACAAATTTATGAAAATGGACAACCGTGGAGTTTTCTTAAGTTTTTCTTTTGACTCCCTAAAATTGAAAAATGCCAAGTTTCTCATATACTGGACTCCTTAAAATTTAACAGTAAAGGACCTGTTCAATTACAAACAGGAACGGACCACTCCTTCTTAGGGTTCGAATCTTAAACTAAGTTGGGCTCATTAGAAGGATGAGCTTATAACCAAGAAAATTTTATCCTCCTCAACCTTGTCAAAAATAAAGAGCTACTTGCCATAAATGGTGGGGGAAAAGAGAGAGAAATGAACCTGATTGTTATACTTTGTCTTTTGAAAAGCAATCAACCACTCTTGAACACGACACTTTTCTTTCACCTGGGTTGGGAAATCCTTTACCTAAAAGTTAATCAAACCATATTGAAAGTCTTGAACCGGTTTCCGGGTATTATCTTTGGGTTAATTGTAACCAAACCATCTGCAGTGTTGTTATGTGTTCAAGAGGTCATTTCAAATAAACCACTTATTCGTGAAATATTTGTCATCCATCTTGACCATCCCTGAGTTAGTCCTTGCCAAATACATTTATTCAAAACTTGATCTATGATTTCGTGTTGTGGGCTTGCCTAGAACATATCACTTTCTATCGACTCCAACTCATTATCTAGAAAGATGATCTAGAAATCGTCAGTACCTTGGAACCTGCATGCCTCAATGGCAGGTTTCTCGCCTTTGATGATAGGTTGCATCATTGACCTTCGATCAAAGGATTCTGTGACGTGTTCGACATCAACTCATTCATTCACATTTCATGGATTGTACTGAGTACTTTGACGACCATTGACATTATTGGTGGTTCCTCTCAAACTTGTTAACGGTTTACATCATTGACCGGTAATCAAGTGGTTTCTACCATGTCCGACTTCCACACATTCATTCACATGGATAGAATCATACTAGTTTGCGAAGCAGAAATGAAGACCCTAGATCTAGTTTCCACCATCCAGGCTGCGAGGAATTTTGTTATTCATTATATAGTGGACTATTCATAAACAGATGGTTGGATCCATACTGTGTCTACATGTGTCTATACTTGTGATGTATTACAAAATCATTCCTGTATCAGGACAGTTTAGATAGTTTCTAGTCAGTTTTGATCTAAGTATGGGAATGCCTACCTTAGCGATGATATATATATTTTATATTATATATATATATATATATATATATATATATAATATATATATTATATATATATATATATATATATATATAATATATATATATATTTATAATATAATATTGCATTGAATGTTTTTACAGGTTCTAACCAGGGTATCCATAGGAAGATCCTTGAAATGATAAAGCACTTCACTCTTCAATGATAAAACTATCCTCATCTATTACAGACTTCACACTTTAGGGGGCAATCTATTACATGAAAAATTGTCACCATAACTTTTTGTAATCAATATGATTCTATCACCACTCCTACATGCCTCCTTTGCAAGTCTTAAACCTCAACTTTGCATATCAAGCTTTGAAAATGAGAGAAAGTCCTTAAAAATCTCTAAAACTCTGGTTTCGCACTTTCTCTTAGCATTACCTATGATGCTGCACTCAGTGGTCATGTCCCCTGCGCATCTGACCGTTCTGTATTTGCATATATGGGTGCGAACCCCTGTAAAAGTGAAAAGGCACGAGTTTATTCTTAAAAACTCACTTTGAGTCAATTCTAGAAGCTTCTAGAGGGAATCTTGCGCTGGCAAGTTCGCTCCTTGAGGGTTCATGCATCCCATTCCTTAAGGATCTAACCCCTTGATGTGAGGAGCTTATCCCCTTGAATAAGGACTCTATCCCTTCAATGGTGGACCTGTAACCTCCTCCCTTTGCACTATAAAATGAAGCTTTGGGCTGGTTACTGGGGAGGTTGAACGCTGAATATTTTTTAGGGTATATGTTTCGGGAACTTAGTCTTCCTAATCAAGCTTTTGAGAGGAAAGATCACATACCTTTTGATCTCATTTGGGAATGAGTGAGGCTTGTCAAAGTAGAGGAGATTCCTGCCTGGACCCTGGGAAGAGCTTGTACGACATCAAGGCACCAAGGTTGTAAAGTTTTTCTGTCTCAAATTTAATACAATGAAGTTTAGTTTTCTCAATAAGCTATGTTTAATGGTTTATTTCATAGACTCCTTGATCACTATGATGAACATGATTTATTATGTTAGCTATGTAGGTGTTCTTTGATGTGTGCTTGTTTGTGTTTGCAGGTTATTAAAAAGATACTCTTTGAAACTGTTGGAGCAAGGCTGCCACAAAATAGCATTGGACTTAAGGTATGGTCTAAAACACCTCTTAGTTTTTATTGATGAATCGAAATATGTTTAGAGAAAAGTATATTTGCTTGTCCTGCTTGTTGCTAGATATCAATTGATACTAGGGAGATCGGTCTTGTCCGCAAGAACGATTTATCTGCTTAACACTGTCCTTGCATGTTGTTTCATTTTTTAACGAGGTTGTGATGCAGGGCTAATACCCCGCTATACCCACATTCTCCATATAGTATACGTATTCTCTTTTATCCCAGGAATTCATATGATCACCTTGGTCAAATCTTCATGGATTAAGGTTAATATCCCTTCATTTAACCTTCAAGCGAAAACTTTTCATAGAATTTCTATAGTCTAAACCTTCCTCAATCTCCCCATTGGAACTTTATATCTTAACTCTTGATTAAACTCAAAAGAGTATACCTTCGAGGCTTTCAACTTGCAATATGCAACAGCCTACCCCACTATTGATTCCTTTCACCTAGATAATCGGTTATCACACTATAGCATCAATAATTATGTGTTTGATTTGCCTCCCGCACGCAATATGCAATTACAATTCGAATTCAAATAGAATCAAACTGCACCTATAATCTCTTCAGTTCCACCTTTGTAATTTCTTTATCGTGACCTTTTCCCACTGTCGATCTTTTCTTTGATCCGATGGCTAGTGTCTTTTCTTGATCACCAAACTAGTTTGGTTCTTCATGACAGTTGATCTAGATCCACTTGATATGACGATCCAAAACGATGTCGGGTGGAACACTTACGCGAGGTTTAACACCTTTTCAGACCCCATGGGAATTATAAACCCTCAATCTATAAAAGTTTAGGTCCGTCCTTGCTGCTAACGCTCGATCAACTTATGGCCTGATATCAGTTGGATGACAGAATTATTAAATCCTATGGTTTGCGGCCATTAAACTAGCACGCTAGTTATCCACTGACTTAATCCGCAGTTGACTGTGACATGGCATTGACCTTTGTGATCGATGATTGAGATTAATCGTGAGACTTCAAAAACGATCTAGCCTTCCATACACTCGCTACCCTCGCTACGCTTTACTCTGGTTTTATGTAATTTCTTCAATGTTTCTATGTTTTCACTTCCTTCGGGTTTTTGTTCCTTCACCATTCTACCACAACTCTTTCCTTTACTTTACTCCACTCACACCTTTATACTCCTCCACCTTACTATAACACTAAAGGCCTCCTTCTGTACTGTCCTCTCTATGGTTCTCTCTTCGAACCTCTTGTTATCTAACAATTCTACCCAACACTTATTTTGCTAGAATTGTTGTCTCAAAGACAACTCTACCCACAATCGCAATTGTGGAGCTGCCTCAACAACTTCTACCCAAGCGTAGTTGGAATTTGTTCTGTTACGCTTCTCTATAATTCGCCTCTGATTCTGCCTGAACTCCACTTGCATATATAAAAGGTACAAAATTTCTACTTCATGCAAAGATTAATTCATACACACACATGACGCAGAATTGAATTGTTTGTATTAATAAACATGTAATTACAAAGAGAATTCCTTCTCGACCTGATCTTCTATGTTAGTGGTCTTTCTTCTCCTCTTTCCCATAGGCTTACAGTCTGACTGACTGACACTCTAGCTACTCTCTAGCTACTTCTCTAACTACCAACTGACTAAGTCGTTCTAGCCTTTTAGGCTTACCTTTATACAAAAGTTTTTTGTTGAACTAATTCTAGTTCAGATCCTTAATCTTCTGAACTAACTCCTCAAAATTCTCTAAGTCCACTTTTACCTCCTAATTGTCACTAAGGGTCCTCTCTAGCTCCTCCAATCATGAAACCACTTTCTAGTCTAAGACATTCAATTGATTTCTAACTCTCTCAACATCATTAATCACTTATGTTCTCCTTCGTTCGAGAGAATTTACAAATATCCTCCAACTTATCTAATTAACCACTCAAAACATTAATAATTACATACATAGGAATCCAACTACTATGTCTACTAAAATACAATGATAGTGAATATTGCTTTCCTTTCTGAATAATAAAATACATGTTGTTATTTCTCATTTGTTTTGTGTTCTGGGTTGTATTTTCTTGCATATTTGGTATTCTAGCATATTCTCGCAGGTCAAGAGCACAACAAGTGGTATCAGAGCACTTTCCAGGGCTAGTGGGATCTCCATTTTTAGCATAAATGTTTTTGCTTAGAGATGTATTTTGGCGTCTTTAAACCACGAGACTTGTTGCCGAGAAAATAAACCTACGGATTTGGGGAGGCATGCACACAGGAAATACAGGAGGCGGTCACGCTTGTTGGACTCCCCTATAACCCATATGGGTACCCCTTCAAGTAGTAGAGCATTAGATAGAATCGTGCACGGACTATCTTCCATGTACCCTCTGGGTATATTGGAAGCCCCCTAGGCTCACCTGAAACCTCGCCATAGATAAAATGTCGGCCATCTTGCTGCTACAGTAGAATGAGAATAGCACTCGGGGAGATTACTCCTGCATATGATAGGGTAGTCAGGTAGTACGGCTAAGGGTACGATTGATCTTCCTTAGTTAGCGCCCTAAAAGATTAGGCCGAGTCTGAGTTCATCCTGGGATGCTTATAGGATACTTAGCGCATAAGACTCAGGATGACAAGCTGAGCATGGTGGTACCATTCACTTGTCAGCATCAAATTTTCGGGTGGTCCCAAATTTTTTTGCAGCGACGACAAGTGAACCGGATGTGTGCATGGTAGAAACCAGAGCTCAAGCTATGGCCAATGAGAAGATGGACACCCTTGAAAAAAAGTTGGAGGAGTTAACGAGGCAGATCCAATCATTAAATGACACAGTCACAAAGGGCAAGTCGATGTTACAAGTGGAGGCATATGCTCTTAATGAATACCATGAGGGAAAATCTAGCCATTCTCTTCACTTCCATGGAAACCACCAACATTCCCACACTGAACCACCCAAGTTGGACATGTACAAATTTGATGGCTCTCATCCAGCCATATGGCTATAAAAAATGGACCAATATTTCACATTGAATCACATCATAGATGATGAGACTAAGCTAAGTCTGGGAAGCTTTTAACTAGACCAAGAAAGATGGTAATGGTGGTAGTGGCATCAAAAATGCTATGCAAGTCTAATTACTTAGAAAATATTCTCAAAAGCCCTTTCTGATCGCTTTGAACATGAATCTAATTTTTTGAGTTTTCTTACTAAGCTCAAATAGACATGCATAGTACAACACTATATTACAGCCTTTCAAGAATTAGCATTTTGCACAGGAGGTCTGACAAATGAATTCTACTTGGAATTTTTTATCAGTGATCTCAAAGATGCCATACAAGTCCACATCCAGATGCACCACCCAACCACATGGCAGGCAACTTGCATAATGGCTCATGAAGTGGAACGCATGTTAGCAGCCAAGTTTCCTTGTCCAAATTTCATAGCCAAGGGATTCCCCACCTAGGCTTCAAGAACTACCCAAACACTTAAGGTTCAAAAGGTGTCACCAACAGAAATGGCGGAAAGAAGAAAGAAAGGATTGTGTTACTACTGTGATGACAAATACTCCCCGAGGCATAAATGCAAGGAACCCAAATTCTTTCAAATTGATGCTACTGAGGAAGCCCCACCCTTTGAGGGACTAGAGGTGGAAGATGAGGACAACCAATAGGATAATGAGCTCCCAGCTACACCAGAAGAACCAGTTATCTTGCTCGATGCTTTGGCATGCATTTCTTCTCCCCAAACTCTAAAAATCAGAGGTTTTGTTAAACATTGCCCTATAGTAGTATTGATTGATAGTGGCATCATGCATAACTTTATCCATCAAAGAGTCGCAAAATAAGTGCATTTTTTTATTAGAGCAGTCTCTAATTTCTAGGTCCAGATTGCTGATGGGGGGACAATGAAATGTGACAGCCGCTGTGAAAATGTCAAACTTCAGATGGGAGATTACCACCTAAAGACCCACATGTTTTCCATCAACATGGGTGGGTGTGACATTGTCTTGGGTGTTGAATGGCTCTACACACTCAGCCCAATCATAATGGATTTCCAAGAGTTATATATGAGCTTTAATTAGAATGACGACACACATACCCTCCACGGACTCTAGGCAAGTGATTCTTCTATCATCAGCTCACATTGGATGGAAAAGTTGTTAAAAAAGGACCACCATTGAGTTATTTCCTAATTTAATGCCATCCAGACCTTTGAGCCCACTTCTCCTCATATTCATCCTGAGATGCAACAGGTCTTAAACAACCATCTGTAGGTCTTTAACAAACCTCATGAGCTTCCACCCTCGAGAGGGTAACGTGATCATAGCATTAAAGGTTATTCATCCTGGAGGAATGAGTGGTATAAAGAGTAACAATATGTTTTGGTTAAGGGGAACTACTCGAAACACTGAAAAGTCAATACGCTAGCTAGAAAAACCACCCATTATTGTGGTTCCTCAAGAAAGGTAAAAACAACCAAGTGAAAGCATATGATCAGCCAAAGAGATGGTGTCGATGGAATGAAATGACGAAGGCTCATCTAGTAAAAATTAGCTAATAAAATCAACAATCATGAGATGTGAACTGGGCATAGGTTCATTTTTACACAAGCTTGAACCATGGGGAACTCAGCTTGAATTCGGTTTCATGTTTACACAAGCTAGAAAAAAAACCTATGTTTCAGTTTGGTTTGCATGCTCCCAGCATAATGATTCAATTTGAGGTACATGTCCCCAAGATTCATTTCATTCAGCTAGGTGGATGGAATGAAGGTTCACTTTCGAGATCCAGGAAAGACTCGAGTGGGATTTTATGAGATCTTAATCAAAGACTCGATTTGGAAAAGGGAGTTATTTCATTTTTTTAATGAGGTTGACATAGTGAAAGAACTTAGACATCTATTTCATTTTTAACGAGGTAGGAATAGGAAGAAACTATCCTCAGACATCTATTTCATTTTTTAACAAGGTAGATATAGGAAGAAACTATCCTTGGACCCCTTGATTCATTTCTTAACAAACTTGACACAAGATAGGGAACAATGTTCACACCCCTTCTTTCATGTTTTAATGAGCTTGACACAAGAGAAGGAACTATGCTTCATGACATTTTTTTCATTTTACAATGAGGTTGATATAGGGACAAACTATCCTTGCAAGTTGTTTCATTTTTTAACGAGACACAAAAAATGAACTATCTTCATACATTGTTTCATTTTTTAACAAGGTTCTAACGCAGGGCTAATACCCCATTATACCCACAGTCTCCATATAGTATATATATTCTCTTTTATCCCAGGAATTCCTATGACCACCTTGGTCAAACCTTCATGGATTAAGGTTAAGACCCCTTCATTTAACCTTCAAGAAAAAACTTTTCATAGACTTTCGATAGTATAAACCTTTCTCAATCTCCCTATTGGAACTTGATATATTAACTCTTCTTTAAACACAATAGAGTATACCTTTAGGGATTTTAACTTGTGATATGTGACAACCTTTCCCATTGTTGATTCATTTCACCTAGATCAATGGCTATCACACTATCACATCAATCATTACGTGCCTCCTTTTCCTCCCACATGCGATATGCGATTACAACCAGACATCAAATAGAATCAAACCTCATCTACAATCTCTCCAGTTCTGCCCTTTCAATTTATTTATCATGACCTTTTCCCACTGTCGATCTTTTCTTTGATCCAATAGCTGGTATCTTTTCCCGATCACCAAACTAGTTTGACGTTTTGTGGCTGTTGATATAGATCCACTTGATCTGACAGTCCAAAACGATGTTGGGTAGAACACTTACATGAGGTTTAACACCTTTTCGAACCTGATGGGAATTATAAACCCTCAATCTATAAATGTTTGGGTTCGTCCTTGCCGTTAACACTTGATCAACTTATGGCCTGATATCATTTGGATGACAGAGTTCTTAAATCCTATGGTTTGCATCCATTAAACTAGTATGCTGGTTATCCACTCACTTAATCCCGTAGTTGACTGTGATGTGGCATTGAACTTTGTGATCAATAGCTAAGATTAATCGCGGGACTTCAGCAAAGATCCAACCTTCCATATACTCGCTACCCCCACTACTCTTTACTCCGGTTTTATGCCATTTCTTCAATGTTTCTATGTTTTCACTTCCTTTGGGTTTCTGTTCCTTCACCGTTCTGCCACAACTCTTTCCTTCACTTTACTCCACTCACACCTTTATAGTCGTCCACCTTACTGTAACACTAAAGGCATCCTTCTATACTGTCCATGTGTACAGAGTTGTAACATGAGTTCTATGGTTCTCTATTCGAACCTCTTGTTGTCTAACAATTCTACCCAACACTTCTTTTGCTAGAATTGTTGTCTTTAAGACAACTCTACCCGCAATCGCAACTGTGGAGTTGCCTCAACAACTTCTCGGTTATCCGCCTCCAATTCTACCCGAACTCCACCTGCATATATATATGGTACAAAATTTCTAATTCACACATAGATTACTTCATACACACACATGACTCAGAATTGAGTTGTTTGTATTAATAAACATGTATTTACATAGAGAATTCCTTCTCGTCGTGATCTTCTATGTCAATGGCCTTTCTTCTCCTCTTGCCCGTAAGCTTACAGTTTGACTAGCTGACTCTCTAGCTACTTCTCTAACTACTGATTGACTAACTTGTTCTCGACTTTTAGGCTTACCTTTATACAAAAAGGTTCTATTGAACTAATTCTAGTTCAGATCCATAATATGCTGAACTAACTCCTCAATATTCTCTAAGTCCACTTTTAACTCCTACTTATCCCTAAGAGTCCTCTCTAGCTCCTTGAATCCTGAAACCACTTTCTAGTCCAAGACTTTCAATTCATTTCTAACTCTCTCAACATCATTAATCGCTCATATTCTCCTTCATTTGAGAACATTTACTAATATCCTCACACTTATCTAATTAATCACTCAAAACATTAATAATTACATACATAGGAATCCAACTTCCTTGAAAACAGAAGACCCCCTATGCCTACTGCAATACAATGATAGTTTTGAGCTAATGCTCCTACAACAGACTCCCAGATTAGAAAACATTCATGATCTCATGATCATGTGCCTTCATGTGTTGATAGGAATCCTCTAGGGTCCCAAACTTTCCTTTGTAGTTGTCTGAATGCTTTGCACCTTTGTTGTTGTTGTATGTCACCTGTCTTCTATTTTATCTTCCTCTCCTTGTCAATCAGTTTCAATTTCTGATTGATCATTCTTCTTGCTGTTGTCAACCTTCTCCATATGGACTGCTTCATCATTAAATGCAATAACTCTTCAATCTCCATCTCTAGCATATCTTTCGGCTGGTCCATATTTTTCCATTCACTGTTACCTCTTTATCTTTGCTTTAGGTTGTTGTTGCTTTCCACTAACTATTCAAATTGTTGTTTATTATCTTCTCTTTGAAGTTGTCAGATTATTATTGCCACCCTTTCATCCTTATTAACTGCAATAACTCTTCAATCTCCATCTCTAGCATATCTGTGGGTTGGTTCATATTCTGTCATTCACTTTACCTCTCTCTCTGCTTCAGGTTATTATTGCTATCCACTAACTCTTCAAATTGTTTTCTATTATCTTCTCTTTGAAGTTGTCAGATTCTTACTGCCACCCTTTCATTCTTACCGCTTTCTTGATTATCTATTTTTGCATTGAATCCTGACTTTTCAGCATTCTCTCTAGTAATCTGACATCTTTGTTCCATGGATTAAATACTTCCACAGAATCTTCTTCTTTCATTTTTATTTGGCTGCTCATCTATACCAAAGTTTCTCTAGCATCTGCAACTAAACCTAAACTCACAAAACAATTATTAAAATAGAAAACATAAGGTCTGAGTGCCTCTTCTTCCTTTGGCAACACATCAGCATGTTGCTCTATTTTCTCCTCCTCTATCAACATATCAATCTGATGAATTGAATTCTCAAAAGAATTAATTAGACTATCAGCTAGTCTCTCCTCCATACCATATTCTTCAATGATATCTCCCTGCTCTGGTTCACAATAATGAACTACTCCTTCTATTACCATCTCTTTCTTCTTATGATTGTTATTCATGGCAATTTTTTTGTCTTCCTTTTTCAACAATCTATCTTGAGTATATATCTTATATTTTTCCAACTCTCTTCTTTGAAAGTCTAATTTTCCATACAATTTAATAATTTCAATTGGAGTAGAATTTGGAAATTTCACACAATTTTCTATACTTTCCTTTGTTATTGACAAATCTTTAGATTTCCATTCTCTCTTCTCTAAATCTTTTGCATAGACTTCTTCTTTATTAACATCTTTTAGTAGATGTCCTTCTTCTTCAATACATTTTGTCTTTTTGTCCTTCTGTAACTCTTCTCCCAGAGTTATCCTTGTCTCATCATTTCTAATAATATTCTCCTGCATTTGTTCTTCATCAATAACATTAATCAAATTCATTAGACTACCTCTCTGAGACAATATTCCTTCATTCTTCATCAGAATAAGATCCTGATCCTCCATCTCTATGACAACTTCCATAGACTCATCCATATACTCTTTCTTCTATATCCAGTCAAATTCTTCTTCTTTTGAGAAGTTTTCTTTGTCATCTTTTACTTCTAGATCTTCGTCTATTCTGAAGATACCTTCAAAAGGTTGCTCTTCTTTTGCAATACTTGCAATCTTACACAAACTATCAGTTTTAAAAACATAAGACCTTGTGGTCTCACTTGATGCTTCAGTCATCATGTCTCCTTGTTATCCTAAATCCTTCATATGATTCATAAGATCTTCCATAGATCTTTAGTCTTCATCTTCACCTAGAATTTCACCTTGTTCTAGTTTACAAATGTATTCTTCCATTTCCAACTTAGCCTCTTTGAGTTCATCGATCAGGCTCTTCACTTGCCTCTGATGTAGTCTTCTTTGTAGCTTATACCACTTCACTACATTTTTCCTCAAGGCCCAACCTTGCCTTTGGCTTTCCTCTAGTATCCTTCTTAATGCATCGAGTTGTTCTTTGAACTCCGAATTCGCCTTGTCACATTCCTCTTGACTCATCCTTTTGCCATTTACCTTGGCATCTTCCTTCTTCACTTTTCTTCTGTTGTCATCTTCTTCAAAACTTCCGTTACCTCTATTATGGCTATCAATAGTCATCTTGTTCTCCATCTTCATGAATTCCTCACCCATTTACAATGAGCTACATTAAAGCCTCTACAACAACAAGTCCTCCTTGTTGCCACTCACCTCACCAAGCTTTCCTATGTACTTGGTATTTTGGCAAGCCCTTGGTTCTCTACCACTGGAACCTATTTGAGCACTTTTCTCTCCTCCTTCTAGGCTTCAACTCATCTATCTCTTCTAAGAATACAATTGTCCTCTTGTACTTCAATCACCAACAAAATACTAGGTTCTAACCACTTCTTCGTTCACATAGAAAGTCTTAGCATCTTTCTTCATCCCTTAGCAATTATACCCACATCCTTTGTGGAATTGCTTTTGTGAGTTGCAACAGTACCTCTACAGTAACAAGCCTCCTTCTTGCTACATATGCCTCACTAAGCTTCTTTCCTCTGACCTCAGTCTTTTAGCATTTCTCTGGTTCCTTCCTCTCGAACCAATTGAGCACTCTTTGCTCTAGGTTGCTACAATATTCTCACCTTCCTTTGCTATCACATGCATATCAATGTTATTTAAACCAAGGATCATTCCGAAGCTTTCAAAATCTTTCTTCTTAGTTTCCTTCTGAGTGAACACTCTTATCCTCCATGTCTAGCCTTCAATTGGATTCTTCAGGTTCACCGCCATTGCATGGCTTCACAAGCAGTCTCCAACCATTCCTCACATTTGAGTGAATCTCCATTCTCCTCAAGAAAACAAACATCACTGTGTTTTCTTTATGCTTCTGTAGTCTCTTCTTCTTAGAGTGTCACTTACTCTCATCTTATCTTGTGCCTTCTACTTATCAGATTCCAATAACCTGATCTCTTATTTCTTTTGTAATCACTCTTGTATTCTACACAAATTTGTTTTAATCGAAAGAGCTTAACTTGCTCTGATACTACAAATGACGTAGGGCTAATACCTTGCTATACCCACATTCTCCATATAGTATGCATATTCTCTTTTATCCGAGGAATTCCTATGACCATATTGGTCAAAGCTTCATGGATTAAGGTTAAGAACCCTTCATTTAACCTTCAAGCAGAAACGTTTCATAGACTTTCAATAGTCTAAACATTCCTCAATCTCCCTATCAGAACTTTATATCTTAACTCTTCATTAAACTCAATAGATTATACCTTCGAGGCTTTCAACTTGCAATATGCAACAACTTTCTTGTTAGAATTGGCAACTAGGGCCAAACTCCATGTGGGTCATCTTATTTATGGTAGCTGATATTTTTCTTGGATCCCTCTCATCAAGAGGTGTAGGATTGATCTAAATATCATCCAATTCTGATAAATATTTATGAAGATATGAATTTATTTTGATTATGGAAAAATTGTCAAGTCGGCTAGCAACTTATGTAGGCTCAGAAGCCCAATAGTCATGTCTATTTGACGTCTACGTTTTAGTATAAATAGAAGAGGACTTGAAGTCAGTTGTCACACACACACACTCTCTTGTGATCTCACTTCATCATGTTTTGGGTTTGATGAAGATGAGAGCTAGAGGAAGTGCTCTAGGGTATACGCTACCCTAGATCTCTCTCTTTGCTAAACTATTGAAGAACATATAAGAAGAATTGATCAAGGGTTTCCCAACATTGGGATTTGTCCCTGGCTAGCACCGCATCTTGTGTCCTCTTATCTTGGCTTGTCTTCTGTGATTTATGTTTATGTTCTAATCTGGAAAGGATATTGAGCTAACTATGAAAATTGAAATAAATTGCTCTAAGTATAGAACATACCTAAAAGTAAGATAGTATCATAGCTAAGGTGAAGACAATGTGCAAGCAGAGTGAAAGAGCAATCACCAAAGACAGTTGGGAAAGGACAAAAGGATTAGTGGATTCCTCATCCCTCTTCAAATTCACTAAGGGTGAAGTCGAAGCAGAGAATATTATCAGAATGGTGCAACGGATGTTTCTGATGGCCTACCTAAAGATCACTTCATTGGGAAGTTTGGATCTAAGCGTGGAAGGAAAGGTGGATGCCTTGGTTGCAATAAGTTCATCCATTATGCGAAAGAGTGTCTGAATGGCAGAGACACATGTCTTGATGAAGATAACAATCATTCCAGGGATATCTTCAATGATCAAAGGAATGACAAGTAATGTAGGTCATCAAGAAAATGGTCGAATCTTCAAAGAAAGCAAGGAACCCTAGGTACGAAAAATCAAATGTTGTTTCTAATAAGATAATGAAGCGTTATGTTGTATTGGCCCTCTCCTTTAGATTCTTTGGGAATCTAGCTTATTGATTATAGTGCTTCGAGGCACTCCATCAGATAGATGCGTGCACTCTCTAATTTGGTAGAGATGGAAACAATCATGGGATTATACTTGGAGTTGATTCCACCTATCCCAGAAAGGGTGTAGGGAATTTTATCCCTCAATTGAATGAGGGTAACTCAATTCATTTACAGAATCTCTTTTATGTACCCGATCGCAAGAAGAACCTGGTATCCATTTCAACAATGGAAGTCAAAGGTTTCAGGGTGGCACTCATCGATGGAAAGGTACGTGTTTGAAAATAGAATTTTCAAAGATGTTTTTGAGTTTAGGGTTGTATCATATTGCAGGAAGTCCACGAGGGACCATGTCCATTGACACATAGCACCAAAGGTGTATGAGTTAGATGGTGACAGGGATTCCTGAATTCAAAAAGACCATGGAAGTACCTGTCTGAGATGTACCAAAGGAAAATATTACAAGGGGACCATTCCCCTCATGTAGAAGGTCCATAGGTTTGGAACAACCCGAGGAGTTTGAGATTCATGATCAGGAATCTCATGTATACAGGTGGAAAAAAGCACTATATGGCTTGAAGAAAAACTCCCCAGCCATAGTATGAGAGGATTGATAGCTGTCAGATGAAGCTGCGATTCACTAGGAGTGAAATCGATCCAAACCATTACTCGAAGGTTGTGGATGATAGACCTCTCATATTGGCACCTTATGGGGATGACCTATCTCTGACAGGTGCAGACCCTCTCATTTTGCAGAAGTAAGAGGGAGTTGGATTCCGAATGTGGAATGATAAACTACAAGCCTGTGACTACCTCAAGGATATTAACTTTCAAAAGTTATATGGTAGTGATGTCATACCAGATTTTGGAAATTCCTTTGAGTTTCATAAACTCATTCGCGTTGATGTTCTTGGTGAACTTCTATCTGAATATATGTTTTGCAATTAGCATGGTGAGCTCATATTTGGTTGAGCTTCACTAGATTGGTCCCAAGAATCTTCTGAGATATCTTTAGGGTACAATATCTCATGGATTGAGATGCACTGCCAGAAATATGAAACTGCATGATTATTCGAATGTTGAGTGGGCAATGAGTGTGGAGGATCACTAGAGCACTTCTCAGTGTTGGTTCTCTTTGGATTATGCTTCGATATCATTGATGAGGAGGAAGCAGAAATCAGTTGCGATCGATTTCTATAAGCATCACCGAGACTGAATACACAGTTATGAGTATGGTCTCGTGTGAAGCTGCATGGTTGCAGAAGCTCTTAAGTGAGTTGTTTGTACACATGATGGATACCATTATGATTCTCTGTGACAACCGGATGTGGGATTCAATTATTGAGAAATCTTGTATTCAATGATTGCTCTAGCAGATAGACATCACATACTGCCTTATCTGAGAGATGATAGGCTCCATCACATTGAGATTGATGTACAGGTTGCAGACATTTTTTGTCAAAGCCCCGGGGAAAGGTCAAATCTGTAACTTTCCCGAATGACTTGGAGTCATTAAGAGACCTTCTTACAAGGGTCCTATGTGTTGCATGCATTGAGCTCTGGGAGCTTTGGGGGGCTTGGGGTACTTACTGGAGCAACATACGACCACAGGGCGACTCACCCTCCCTTGGTGGTGCGCTATGGAGCATGATGATTCGTTCTCTGTGGCGACTGTGGAATAGGATATTCATTCTCCTGTGGGCTAGTATGATTCATTCTTCGTGGTGATTGTGGAATAGGATGATTCATTCTCCTGTGGGCTAGGATGATTCGTTCTCCATGGAGACTTTGGGACACGATGATTCATTCTCCAATGGGCCACGATGATTCGTTCTCCATGGCGGCTGTGGAACATCACGATTTGTTCTCCCGTGGGCCAAGATGATTCATTCTCCGTGGCGTCTATGGGCTAGGATGATTCATTCTCTGTGGCATCCACTGTCACGATGATTCATTCTCTTGTGGATAGGATGATTCGTTCTCCTGTCGAGGCATCCTACCCATGCAATCTGGGACTCATGGGAAGTACCTCTCATTTGATCAAGGAGTAGTGAAATGAGGATAGGGACCATAGTAGTTCTATTGATGGAAGCATCATTGTATCTGTCGTACTCCCTATGCTAGGACGACCTCCATTGATCTGGGATCAGTATGAGTGGTTTGAGACACTCTCTTGTGATATTGATCTGGGATCAATAAAACTGACTTTGGGTCAGTAAGAGTGATGTGACACACTCTCTTTAGATGAAAATGACTTCAAGTCAGTAGAGAATGGTATGACATTCTCGTTCAATTCTTCTTCTTCATGGTTCAGCAAAGTAGAGAAAATCAATGCAGAGTAGAGAAAAGTAGAGCTTAGTAGAGTAGAGCCGAGGAGATCAAATTAGAGCAGAGCAGTGCAGGGCACTGATGGCAGAGATAGTACAGTCAGACGTATGGATCTACGGATGGAGTTCTCCCTAGTTGAGAGGGAGTGTTAAAATTGGAAACTAGGGATAAAATCCATGTGGGTCATCTTATTTATGGCAGTTGATATTTTCTTGGATCCCTCTCATCGAGAGGTGTAGGATTGATCTAAATATCATCCAATTCCAATAAGTATTTATGAAGATATGAATTTATTTTGATTATGGACAAATTGTCAAGTTGGACGACAACTTATGTAGGCTTAGAAGCCCAATAGTCATGTTTATTCAACCTCTACATTTTACTATAAATAGAAGAGGAGATGAAGTCATTTGTCACACACACGCTCACTCTTGTGATCTCACTTCATCCTGTTTTGGGTTTGATGAAGATGAGAGCTAGAGGGAATGCCCTAGGATATACATTGCCCTAGATAACATGCCCTAGATCTAAATTCAGTCATGGGAGAATAATCTCTACGTTGCTAAAAAATATAGAAAAGTTGGAAAAATCCAGAACTACCAGAAAAGCCAGAACTGCCAAAAAAGCCGAAAATGTCAGAAAAGTCGGAAAAGCCGTAATTGGTAGAAAAGCTAAAATTGCCGAAACTACCAGAAAGGCTGGAAATGTTGGAAAATCTAGAAATGCTGGAAAAGCCCAAAAAGCTGAAATTGCTGGAAAATTTGGAACTGCTAGAAAAGACAGAACTTCCGTAAAAGCCGTGAAAGTTGGAAAAACCAAAAAATCCATAAATGCTGAAAAAGTTGGCACTGCTAGAAAAGTCGGAAAAGCCAGAACTGTCGGGACTGCCAGAACTGTCGGGAACAATCAAAATTGCCAGGAACAGTCAGGCCAGGAACAATTAGAACTACCTGAACTGCTGGGATTTGCCGATACAGCCAAAGAATCTGGCTCTGAAGGAGAGCAGCATGCAAAGGACAACTAACTAACATTGGGACAGCTGTATGGTACCTAGTAGCAAATACACCAAGCATGCAATGTTACAGCTAGCATGCAAGAGACAACTAGCATGCAACAACAAGCATGCTAAGGACAACAAGCATTCTAGGGACAACAAGCAAGCAAGGTGCAATCAACACATAGGTCAAGATGGAAACATGGTGCAACAATGGAACATAATGTAGTATAGTGATGGGTATAGTCATGATTAATGAAGCATGATGAGATGCAACATAGTGATGACAGGTGCAACATGGTGCAGGGCGGTGAGGTGCAACATGATGACGAAATGCAGCACAATGATAGATGAAGGAGTCACCTTGGAGAATTAGTTAAAGCAGCATGTCTTCAACTGATCTCATGTATCATCTTCTTAAAGATGATCTATGCTCTTGTCTAGATAAGTCAAAGTGTTGACTTCTGTTGTAAATGTACTATCTCTCTCTCTCTCTGTGCCGAACTATTGAAGAACATATAAGAAGAATTGATCAAGGGTTTCCCCACATTGGGGTTTGTCCCTGGCTAGCACCACATCTTGTGTCCTCTTGTCTTGGCTTGTCTTCTGCAATTTAAGTTTATTTTCTATTTGTAGTTTACTTTAATGTTGATGTGCTTGCTAATCTGGAAAGGATATTGAGCTAACTGTGAAAATTGGAATAAATTGCTTTAAGCATAGAACATACCTAAAATTAATAATTCCCCACCATTTATTCCTTTCACCTAGATCATTGACTATCAAACTATCGCATCAATCATTACGTGCCTCCTTTTCCTCCTACATGTGATATGCGATTACAACCAGTCTTCAAATAGAATCAAACCACACCTATAATATCTTCGGTTTGACCTTTTCAATTTCTTTATCGTGACCCTTTCCCACCATCAATATTGTCTTTGATTCGACGACTGGTGTCTTTTCCCTATCACCAAACTAGTCCAACGCTTTGTGACCATTGATCTAGATCCAATTGATATAACAGTGCAAAACGATGTCGGTTGGAACACTTACGTGAGGTTTAACACCTTTCCGAACCTGATGGGAATTATAATCCCTCAATCTATAAACGTTCGGGTCCATCCTTGCCGTTAACACTCAATCAACTTATGGCCCGATATCCATCTTAAATCCTATGGTTTGCGGCCATTAAACTAGCACGCTGGTTATCCACTCACTTAATCCCACAGTTGACTGTGATGTGACATTGACCTTTGTGATCAACGAGTGAGATTAATTATGGAACTTCAACAATGATCTAGCCTTCCATACACTCACTAGCCCCGCTGCTTTTTACTTCGGTTTCATGCCATTTCTTTAATGTTTCTATGTTTTTGCTTCCTTCATCCTTCACCATTCTACCATAACTCTTTCCTTCACTTTACTCCACTCGCGCCTTTATTCTACTCCACCTTTCTGTAACGCTAAAGGCCTCCTTCTATGTTTTCCATGTGTATAGAGTTGTAACACAAACTCTATGGTTCTTTCTTCAAACCTCTTGCTATCTAACAATTCTACCCAACACTTCTTTTTATAGAATTCTTGTCTCTAAGACAACTCTACCCACAATCGCAACTATGGAGCTACCTCAACAACTTCTGCCCAATTGTAGTTGGAAGTTATTATGTTACGCTTCTCTGTAATCTACCTCTGATTCTGCCCGAACTCCACCTGCATATATATAGGGTACAATATTTCTAATTCACACACATATTACTTCATACAAACACGACTCAGAATTGGGTTTTTTGTATTAATAAACATGTATTTACACACAGAATTCCTTCTTGGCCTTATCCTCTATATCAGTGGTCCTTATTCTCCTCTTGCTCGTAGGCTTTTAGTTTGACTGACTGACTCTCTAGCTACTTCTCTAACTACCGACTGACTAACTCATTCTCACCTTTTAGGCTTACCTTTATATAGAAAGCTTCTGTTGACCTAATAATAGTTTAGATCCTTAATCTGTTGAACTAACTCCTCAATATTCTCTAAGTCCACTAAGTCCACTTTTAAATCCTACTTATCCCTAAGAGTCCTCTCTAGCTTCTAGAATCACGAAACCACTTTCTAGTCCGAGACTTTCAATTGATTTCTAACTCTCTCAACATCATTAATCACTCATGTTCTCCTTCATTCGAGAGCATTTACAAATATCCTAAAACTTATCTAATTAACCACTAAAAACATTAATAATTACATACATAGGAATCCAACTTCCTTGAAAACACAAGACCCCCTATGTCTACTACAATACAATGATAGTGAATATTGCTTTCCTTTCTGAATAATAAAATACATGTTGTTATTTCTCATTTGTTCTATGTTCTGTGTTGTATTTCTTTGCATATTTGGTATTCTGGAATCTTCTTGTAGGTCAAGAGCATAAGTGGTAGCAGAGCACTTTCCAGGGCCAGTGTGATCTCCATTTTTAGCATAATTTGTTTTTGGCTAGAGACATGTTCCAGCGTCTTTAAACCACGAGATCTATCATTGAGCGCATAAACCTATGGATTTGGGGAGGCATTCATGCAGGAAATACAAGAGGTGGTGTTTCCGGTAAAAGTAGTGTTTATTTGATATGCTAGTCCCACTAAGACGAGTAGCTATCTTAGAAACAAACAATTCAAAGTAACTTGTGTTTTCCTTTATGGATGATAGATAAGAGAGAATCAGAGAGCACCAACCTTAATCTTTTTCTTGTCTCCTTGCTTGTTTCCTCTCTTCATTGATAGAGCTTTCCACTCCTTTCTTACTTGTCCCACTTCAAAGAACACCTGTAGAGGCAAAGCAACAAGAAACCATCAAAGAATAGAGATATATGATACCATAAACAATGTAGAATCAGAAGTACATTAAGCAAATGATTGTATACACAAATACAAGATTCATCAATATACAAGTATATGGAGGAAAACTCAAATAGATTTATTGATAGTAGAAGTAGAAGAGAGTATTACAACCCAGTTGTTGCACTAACAATTGTCACCTTGACATTCAGAAATCTGTGTGAGTCCATTACCACTCATACTTTCCTCATTTGCAAGTCTTAAGCCTCAATTCCTCATATCAAGCCTTGAAAATAAGAGAGAGCCCTCAAAAGTCTCTAAAACTCTGGTTCCACATTTTCTCTTTGCATTACTTGTGGTCCTGCACCTAATGGTCATGTCCCTTGCACACCTGACCACTCAGTCTCTGTGTTATGAGTGTGGACCCCTGTAAAAGTTAAAAGGCATGAGTATATTTTAAAAACTCACTTTCAGTCATTTCTAGAAGCTTTTGGAAGGAATCTTGAGGTGGCAAGTTCTCTTTCTTAAGGTTCATGCATCCCATACCTTAAGGAGCTAACCCCTTGATGTGAGGAGCTTATCCCTTTGAAGGAGGATTCTATGCCTTCATAGGTGGACCTGTAACCTCCTTCCCTGCACTATAAAATGAAGCATTAAGCTAGTTACTGGAGAGGCTAGAAGATAAATATTTTTGAGGTGAAATGTTGTTGGAACTTAGTCTTCTTAGTTGAGCTATTATGAGGAGAGATTACATACCCCTATGATCTCATTTGGAAGAGTGCAAGGCTTGTCAAAGTAAATGAAATTCCTATTTCAGACCCCAGGAAGAGCTTGTTCAACATCAAGACTGAAAAGGTTGTAAGGTTCCTCTACTTCAAAGTTAATACAAACAAGTTTGTTTTTCTCAAAAAGCTGTTTGTTCATGCTTTATTTTATGGATTCCTTGATCACCATAATAGACATGATTTATGATATTTTCTATGTAGGTGCTATTTAATGTTTGCTTGTTTGTAATTGCAGGTCCTCAAAGGTAACTCTTTTGAACAATTGAAGGATGGCTACTATGAACAAGTGTTGGATCTAAGGTAGGGTCTTAACACCTCTATAGTATTTATTTATAAATCGCATATGTCCAGAGAAATATAGATTTGTTTTTCTGTTTGTTGCTAGGCTATCTTCTGATACTAAGGAAATCGGTCTTGTCTGCAAGATCGATTTATCTAGCCAACAAATTGGCGACTCCAGTGGGGAGCTAAATTTGGTTTTTGGTTTTCCTTTGTTTTGATTTGAGAAACTTGTTTTCATTTATGGTTTTTGATTGATCTATGTTTGCTTGGGTAGTTTTTAGAATCTGGATTATTTTTTGGTTTTTTTGAAGTTTTAAGGGGTCCACACTTTCTCTTTATAGACAATGCGGGCATCTATGCAATTTTCCTTTAGTAAACAGAGTGGGACTGCACCTGTTTCTTCTGGAAGCCTGTGGACCCTGTAATTTTTTTTGAAAAACATAAAACATTTTCTTCTAGTTAAGTTTAGGTTTCATTTAGGTTTTTAGTGTCTACCCAAATCCGCATTATTTCTGTCAAAAATCTCTTGTGAGTGAGTTATGATGGTATTTTTGTTTTAGATGATTTTCTAGAAGTTTTGCATGCCTAGAGTAGTTTTCACTTGGTCTCTATAGTGACTCAAAGATCATAAGCTTGAGAAACTTTAGATTACCCTGGTGTCTTTTCTTCTTCTTGATGAGTTTGACTTGGTTGTGAAAGCTGTCCTTTGAGAGAAATAGATTTAGTTTTCTCCTTGCAAATCTTTCAACAAACTTTGTTATAATTTTTTAATTTCATTTTTATAAAAGAAAATATATATGGATGTTTTCTGGTTGAGTTGTTATTATGAACAAATGAGTCCTTAGTTTACTGAACAACTAAGTAAAACTTCCTAAAAAAGAATTGAAGTTTTTCATTCAATTAGATTTTTAAGAGTTTTAGATCTCAAGATTAGTTTTTTTTAGTTTTGAGTGTTTTTCTAGAACTTGTAGATTTCTTTTGAAGCAAATTGTTTTTTGTAGTTTCGAGTTTTGAAGAGAGAAAGGGATTTTTTGTGAGCATTAGTTACTAGTATCGTTTTTAGTTCTTATTGAAAAAGACAAAAGGATTTTATTTCCATTTTCATGTTGAAAGAAAGAATTGTTTCTTAAAGAATTTCATTCTTGAACTCTTTCTTTTAGCTAGAATTTCAATGAAAGAAAAACGAATTGCGTTTATCATTTTAGGTGCATCCATTTTAGTGTTTTTGGAGTCAAATCTTCACACCATAAAAGTTTAATTTCCATACCTATTGACTTAAATAACAACCCATAAAAGTAATGCTTAATTAAAACTGATCTAGTAATCTTTTCTATTTCTAGGGCTCTTATCACCAATATAACTTAGGCTAGTATCTCGAAGTAGGGAATAATTAACTCTCCAAGATAGTTAAACAAACAAGTAGTTACATCTTACGGTAGGAAATAAATCTAATTGTAATTGATACATTCTAGGAAGCTTCTCTTAAAGGAGTCAATCATGAGATCATGTTCGAACCTTTGAGACAATCAAGTCTGTTTCATTAGGAAAGATAGAAGATTTGCACATATTATAAATGGTTAACCTCGGATTAACCATTGTCGAGGAGTCTGGGGTCACTTGTTGGTAAACCGCGGATTGATCATGTTGAGGAGCCTTCAAGGGGATTTAGCTTTGTTTCCCTTGTGCGTAGATCAGATCATAGACTGTTCCCCCAGTTGTATTTGTTGTTGTTGGTAACCTTAGTGTCCATAAAATTAAGACTATTTCCTAAGGTGACGGTGAAGGATGGGTCTTACTGTACCTGGAGTAGACGTCGACTAGACTTACTTGGACTCTCTGGGGGGTTCTCTTCACTCAAGATGGTTTTGTGAAGAAACTTGTGCCAGTCTATTTCATTAAGTAGGTTGTCAGGGTAATTGTTCCAACCTTCCTTTCTATATTAAACTTATACGATGTTGGATTTCATCACCAACTAGTGTTTTTAGTACGGAAAGTTACTATTTGTGTGTGGTTTGAACTCATAGATTTTTTAGGCATGTGATTGAGTTTTTTGTTTCTTTAGAGACTTTAGGTGGTTTTCTTGAAATTTTCTTTGTTTGTGTGTGATTATTTTCATCCTACACTAGGAGGTTATTATCCTTCATTGATCATGTCACAATGGTCATCTATGTTTTTCCAATCACCAGAAACATTTTTATACGATGGTCCTTTTGTTCCTTTGGGGTACCAGTCACTCTCTGGTACTTTTTTAGGAGCAACTCCTCGACCGACTGAAGATCAGTTATCACCTAGTAGCAATGGAACTAAAACGTTGAATGTAGGGTAAATTATTATGATTTCTGGTAGTATTCCAAATCCTCAACCTCAAGGTAGTTAGTTACCGCCTGGGGGGCAACCTCAAGGTTGTCAGTTGCCACCTCGGGGGAAACCTCAAAGATAGTACATACCTTCAGGATAGTAAATACCCCAAGGTCAACCCCAAACTCAGTATACTCCTCAGGATGCTTTTCAACCCCAGAATCAGTACATGCCTCAGGGTTATCAACCTCAAGGTCAGTACCCAACTCAAGGTTTCCAACCGCCTTTTGGTCAATATTTTTCACAAGAAGCTAGAAATGTACCTCTTAATTATTAGCCCTATGTTCAACCATGTTATGGTTCGCCATATGTACAACCTGTTATTAGCCCATACCCCAGAATCTATCTCAAACTCAACAATCTATGAAACCTAATGTGCAGTTATCTAATCAACTTGGGAAACCTTTGGTTTCTCGTCCAACCTAGCAACCTGTCCAACCTATTGTTCAAACCTCTGCACCTGGTTTAGTTCAGCGGCCTGGGCCTAACTCACCTCAGAGTCTACCTCAAACTGCTGCAACTTATGTTCAACCTACCACACCTGTTTCTGGAGTATCTGTAGCTCCAATTTCTACTATCCTTGCATCAGTTCAAACTCCTCAAGTCTCTGCGCCATAGTCAGGACCTACAGTTCAAACTTCGGTCTAGATGCCTGCAGGACAAGCTGGTTCAAGTATGATTACTACAAGTCAACCACAATTCACTTATCAGCCACACCAGGGATAGTATCAATTCGGTCCTACTGTACAAAACCTAGATTATCAGAATCAACTGTATCCTGGCTATACTTATCAACAGCCTCAACAACCCCATTTTCGTCGGGTTAATCCTAGTTTCCTAGGAGGTTATAACATTCCTAATGAAAATCTGATTCCAGGTTATCCTGGATATCCTCCTCCTGGAGTTGGTCTTGTTACTCAAGGTTTCTGAGACCCTAACCATCAGTTACCATTTATTGCAACTTTGGATTTACCTGATTTGTCGTGCCTTACGAATGATTTGATTTACTATCTTTCGTATTAGTTGCCAATGCCTAATAAGTTGCCCAGTGATATTCCAAAATTCGAGGGTAAGTCAGGAAATGATCCATAAAATCATGTTATGACTTATCTCCTCTAATGTGCATCTACTTCAATCGTTGATGATTCAATTCAATTCTATATTTTTCAAAGAACTCTTATTGGTCTTGCCGCCAAATGGTACATTGAGTTACCACGAGGCTCTTTTTATAATTTCAGTCAGTTAGCCACTTCTTTCTTAACTCATTTTTAGTTTCCTATTAGATATGACAATGGCACAAAACTATTAATTTTATGCTATTAACCTACAAGGCGATACCAGAATAACAAGTATGCGAAGAAATATACCTAAACATAGAACATTGAGAAATAACAACAAGTATTTTATTATTTAGAAAGAAATGTTCACTTGCCTCTTCAAGCGGGCAACCTCCAATAGAGCAGAGCTCGATTACAAAATAAGACACGATGCTCCTCGCAGGGAGTCTCTATCCTTTATATAGGATTCATACATGCAATATCATGGGGCAATTCCAAGGTTCTTATTAATACCATCTATCTAATACCATGGCCCATTTGCAACTAACTGTGGTCCCGCCATTAAATGTGGGTTAACCACTTACAATTATTAATATGGGCTTTATTGACTCTTTACATAACTGTAACTATGACTCGGTCCTATTACATAAAGAAGGGGTTTAGGGTGGGACCCTAACATGCCCTCCCACATAAGAATAGCCTTGTCCTTAAGGCTGAAACTACGGAAACTGTTGAAGAATAGTGGCTGGTTCCCAGGTTGCATCTTCTGAAGAGGTGTCTTTCCACTTGATAAGGAATTCCTTGATCATGCGGCTATGTAGGTGTCGTTCTCGTGTGTCTAGGACCTATTTAGGTTGGAGCCAGATTGACCCCTCTTCATCCAGTTTAAGTAGACTGGTTTGAATTCTGCAATTTTTCCCAATCACTTTCTTGAGGCATGAGACATGGAAAACTGGATGGATTTTTGTAGTGGGTGGAAAAGCTAGCTTGTAGGCCACTTCTCCAATGCGCTGAAGTACTTGATACGGTCCGTAGAATTTTGGAGGTAGTTTCTGAAAACCCTTGTCTTTGAGTGATGTTTGCTTATATGGTTGCAGCCTCAAAAATACCTGATCCCCTTCTTGAAATTGGTGTTCTGAGTGATGCTGATCTAGCTGTTGCTTCATGCAGCTTTGAGCTTGATGAAGATTCTCTCTAAGATGGGCGCACATGGTTGTGCAGTTCTGTAAGAGTTGATCCACTACTTGTAGCTTTGAGCACCCCTTGATATAAGAAGTAGGGGAAGGAGTTAGTTGACCATAAATTGCTTCATATGGAGTAACTTTGGTGGTGGCATGGTAGTTGGTGTTATACCACCATTCAGCTAGAGGTAACCACTATACCCAGAGATGTTGCTTTTATGAAGTGAAACACCTAAGGTAGGTTTCCAGACATTTGTTGATTGCTTTAGTTTGACCATCAATTTGTGGATGATAGGAAGTACTGAGTTTTAGTCGGGTACCTTGTAGCCGGTAGAGTTCTTGCCAAAATTTACTGGTGAAGAGGGGGTCATGATCAAAAACAATGGAAGTGGGCATGCCATGCAATTTGAAGATCTGATCCATGCAAGATTGAGTGACCAAAAATGGTGTAAAAGGGTGCGGTAGGGCATAAAAATGAGCATACTTAGAAAGTCTGTCCACAACCACCATGATGACTGACTTGTTTACTAACTTTGGAAGACATGTAATGAAATCCATGGAAACCTCCATCCATATTGATGTCGGGATGGGAAATGGTTGTAATGTGCTTGGTGCTTTAACTGTCTCTCCATTGTGGTGCTGACAGACTTCGCATTCTGCTACAAAAGTAAGAATGTCCTTTTTCATGCCTATCCAGAAAAATGATCTTCGAGTGCGAGCATACATCTTCTGAAATCCTAAATGTCCTGTAGTGGGGGATGAGTGCATCTCCGCCAAAATGCGGCTTTTGAGGGTGGATGTTAGTTATATTACGACTTTGTCCTTATATTGAAGAATCTCATCTTGCCACAAGTAGCCCTCAGTGGAATTTGGATCCATATGCAATTGAGTAATGAGTTGGGAGAACCAGGGATGTGAAAACCATTCCTTACGAGCCTCTTCAATCCATTCTGGAATGGGAAGAGAAATTGTGAGCAGGGTACTTTCCTCCTCAAATTGGTGAGATAATGCATCTCCTATAATATTTTCCTGCCCCTTCTTTTAAATTATCTCATAATCATATCCTAGCATTTTGGTGAGCCATTTATTTTGTTGTGGTGAGGATAGGTGTTGCTCTAAAAAATATTTAAGGCTTTGATGGTCTGTGCAGATTTGGAAGTGTCACCCCAATAAGTAAGGTCACTAGGTATCTACTGCATGTAAGATGGCCATCATCTCCTTCTCATACGTAGATTGTCCCAGGCTCTTCACACTTAGTTGTTGGCTTGTTAAGGCCAAGGGTCAACCTTCCTGCATTAAGACCACCCCAATACTCGAACCCGAAGCATCACATTCAATCACAAAATATTTGTGAAGTCAGGTAGTGCTAAGACTGGAGTGCAACACATGGCATTTTTGAGAGCTATAAAGGCTTGTTGTGCTTCATCATTCCAGAGGAATGAATTTTTCTTGAGGATTTGAGTGAGGGGCCTCGCAATGTGACCATAATTGTGGACAAATTTGCGATAGTAGCCCGTGAGACAAAAAAATTCTCTCAGGCTCTTCAAGGTCTTAGGTTGAGGCCAATCCTGCATTGCATGGATATTTTTGGGGTCCACCCTGACCCCTTCACACCCCACAATGTGGCCCAAATACTCAACTTCTTTGCTGCCAAAAGAACACTTGGACATCTTAACAAATAGTTTATCTCATGGAGCAGTTGCAAGAGTAGATCTACGTGCTGAAGATGTGCAGCCCAAGTGCAACTGTAGATGAGGATGTCATCGAAGAAAAGAAGGAATTTTTTTTTGAGATATGGTTTGAGCAGGTGGTTCATAAGGCTCTAAAAAGTAGATGGGGCATTACAAATACCGAATGACATAACCAGGAACTCATAATGGCCTTGATGAGTTCTAAAAGCAGTCTTCAGAATGTCGACTTCTTTCATACGAATTTGGTGGTGGCCTGAGCGAAGATCAAGCTTAGTGAAGAATTAAGCCCCATTTAGTTCATCGAGAAAATCATCAAAAACCGAGATGGGAAATTTATCTTTGACTGTCAACTTATTGAGGGCCCTGAAGTCTAGACACATATGCCATTCCCCGTATTTCTTGAGCACCATGACCAACGGTGATGAATAAGGACTAATGCTGGGACGAATGACGCCTGCCTCCAAAAGTTCCTTGATTATTTTTTCTATTTCATTCTTTTGGGTGAACAGATATCTATATCGGCACACATTTGGTGGTTGGGTCCCTGGGACCAAAGTGATGCTATGATCATGTTCCCCTCTCGAGGGTGGAATCTCATGAGGCTTGACGAAGAGTGGCATATGGTTATTTAAGATTTCTTGCATCTTAGGATGAACCAAAAGATAATTTGGTTTGAAGGCCTGGATGGCATTAAATTGAGCTATAACTCCATGATGGCCCTTTTTTAACAATTTTTCCATCGGATGTGAGCTGATGATAGAGGGAGCTCCTGCCTGGAGTCCACGGAGGGTATGTGTGTGGTTGTTCTTCTTAAAGCTCATATATAACTCCTAGAAATCCATTGTGATTGGGCCAATTGTGCGAAGCCATTTAGCAGCTAGGACAATGTCGCACCCTACCATGTGTATGGAAAACATGTGGGTCTTTAACATATAATCCCCCATTTGAAGTTTGACATTTTCATAGCGGCCTTCACATTTCATTGTTCCCCCATCAACAATTTGGACTTGGAAGTTAGAAACTGCTTCTACAAAACAATGCACTGCTTCTGTGACTCTTTGATGGATAAAATTATGTGTACTTCCACTATCAATCAAGACTACTACTGGCCAATGCTTAATAAAACCTCTAATTTTGAGAGTTTGAGGTGAAGAAATCCCTGCCAAAGCATGCAGCGAAATAAATGGTTCTTCAGGTACATTGTCCTCCTGGTTGTCCTATTCTTCCTCCTCTCGTTCCTCAAGTGGTGGGGCTTCCTCTGATGAGCTATGATCAGTAGCATGAATTTGAAAAAATTTGGGCTCCTTGCATTTATGTCGAGGGGGAGTATTTTTCATCACAATAGTAACATAATCTCTACTTTCTTCTTTTCGCCATTTCTTCAAGTAACACCTTTTGAACTTTGAGTGTTTGAGTAGTGCTGTGAGCCTGTGGGGGGTGACCCTTGGCAGTGAAATTTGGGCGATTGGACTGGGCCGCTAATGCACATTCTACTTCACGAGCTATCCTACAAGTCTCCAGCCATGAGGGAGGGTGGTGCAGTTGGACATGGGCTTGTATGGCCTCTTTAAGACCACTAATAAAACATTCCATGTACAACTCATCTTGTAGACCTAAAGTGCAGAAAGCTATGGCTTCAAAAGCTGTAATATATTTATCCAATGTTCTAGTCTATTGGAGCTTAGTGAGACAACCCAAAAAAGCAGAATCATGGTCAAAGCGATCCATAAGAGCTTTTTTGAATGTGTCCCAAGTCAAGGGCCTTCCATAGAAATGTTGATGCCATTGCCACCATTGCCATCTTTCATTGTCCAAGTACATGATCCCCACACTAAGCTGAGTGGCATTATCCAAGATGTAATTCAGATTGAAATATTGCTCCATTTGTGCTATCCATGTTGTCTAGTGAGAGCCATCAAATTTATGCATGTCCATCTTGGGTGGTCGTAGACAATTCATGTGGTGTGAATATATGATTTGATGTCAAACACCACGCAAAATCTTTCGGTCGAAGGCCATTGATGTAAACCTGTCGCCGGAAGTGAGAAACTTGCCATTGAGGCATGCAAGCTTCAATGTACTGAAAGGGTTGTTCCTAAGTCAACTTCTTGGATAATGAGCTGACGTTGGCAAGAAGCGACCTGTCGTAGGAGGGCCTTAATGAATCCCACATCTACGACACAAAACAAAGCAAATGATTTTGTGGAGGTGAAAACGATTTGATGATACAAGGTTCAGGAATGACAATCATGAAAAATGGAGAGTGAAGGTATTGCAGTGGATGAGGCGTTAACTTGGTTGGTGAATTCTCTAAGTGACTTCTCTTGAAAATATCGGTGACATTGAAATGGATTGGTAGCATTAACCCCAAAATTGGATGGTACGGAGGACCAAAGGTGATGTGACTGATGAACGGAATAACCCAACCCAACTCAATCATGGTGATGGAGTGAAAGTGTCATGTTCAAGAGTGATCTGCCACCAATGAAGTTCTTCAAGTTTTCTTCCATTTTTCCCCAGTCATATCTGACCAGTACCTCTTTATTTTTGTCAAGCCTGAGGAGGATAACATATGTTTGTTCTATAATTTTCCCTTCGAGCAAACTTGTCACTATGTTTTAGCGACAGTGAAACTCGCTCTTGTCCAGATGGACAAGTTTGTCGCTATTGTTTTAAAGAGTTTAACGACAAAGATAACTTGGTCCTTTTCATGTTTAGAGAGTTTCAAAAGGGACGAAAGGGAAACTCCAGCAATCCTTTTTCGTGGTATAATCCCTTAAGTCTGAAAAAGTATATAATAATATGAAAGGGATGAATTTTCAATAGTTTTAACGAGCCAAAAAAGATAAGCGCTTGATCTTTTCATGGAATGATCCCTCAGGTCCAAAAGGATTAAAATGTAGAGGAGGGATGGGGCTTCCCTTGACTTTAATGAGCTGGAAAGGCCAGTAGCTCGGCAATCTTTTCATAGTTTACGAGTCTAAAAAGAGCTTAAAAGAGACTCATTTTTGAGGGATGAGTGATATTTTCGGGTAGTAACTTGTTCCAGGTAAGTTTGGAACTTCTCAAGCATAGTAGTGTAAAAAAGGTGGCTAATAGAATCACTCATCGTAGTTGTTACTCAAAATGGTAAACAATCAATTGGAGGCGTATGATCAGCTAAAAGAGTGGAGGTGATGGTAGGAACATAACTAGGGATCAAAAGGCTAATAACAATGCAATCACGAAGGTTTTTTACTGAAAGGTGGGTTTACTTTTTAATGAGCTTGAATCTTGTGCCAACATGTGCTTAGTGGCGGGTTTATTTTTTAATGAGCTTGAACCTTGTGGCAACATGTGCTCAGTGCTAGGTTTATTTTTTAACGAGCTTGAACTTTGTGGAAACATTGTTCGTTCTAGTTGTCTTTAAAGATGTCTCTTATTAGTAGGTTCATTTTTTAGTGAGCTTGCCCCATGCGAAACTTTGCTCAGTACCTTTTGTATGTACGCTAGAAACGACCAACTATAGAACTAACTACACTAAGAGTTAATGAACTACTGAGGTTAGGTAGGATAGTTTCCTACAAATAATTTCCTTTGCTTTGTCGAGGTTTGCTGACAAAGGTGAATGGTGGATTAGACAAATCACCTAACCTAAGTATTTGAACTAAAAGTTAGGCTAAAATACTATGAGGTTAGAGTTATGCTGGATGTTTTTCACTTGGGTAAAAAAGGTTTGCATGCCCCCAGGTATAAAGAAAAGTAGAGTTTCCAGGTTACCATATGGAAGTCCTCGCATTTAAGCAAGATTGTTTCATCTGCGGAGCAGGCAAAATGTTTCCTTCGCTTTTTCCATCGAAGTAGAGAAAGGTGAATGTAGTGGGTCGGCGCTTCCAATCACATAACCTTTGAGGAGATCCTATTTCGGACTGATCCCATATCCTACAGGGAAATGGCATTTCAGACCAATCATATAACCTATGATGAGGAGATCCTATTTCGAACTGATCCCATATCCTACATGGAAATGGCATTTCAGCCCAATCATATAACCTATGAGGAAATCTATCTTTCCATCTGGGTTCACCTTCTGAAGTAGACCAGGGTGCATGCCCCCTAGGCTTCGTCACATTCACTGAATTACTCGCGGTAATTAGGTGGATGGATTGGAGGTTGAAGAGACATTCCTTGTGCAAAGATACCATTTAGGGATGGTGTTTGACTCGTAGCTGTGTTTGAACTGGGAAATGAAAGCTGGTCAACAAGTTGTACCATTCTACCTTCATACAGGAAACACATCACCCGAAAGAGTGAGGAAACAATAACTCCCATGATGTAAATGTAGTCATGCCCAAGGAGTAGATTGTAATCTAGTGGCCCTTGGACTACCATCACGTTCAAATGAACAATTTTCCTTCTCAAAGTTATAGGTAAATTTGGAAGGATCCCTAACGGTCGACTCGTTCCTTTATTGAAGCCTGACAAATTTCGATTCTCAAGCAGAAGCGATGGCGAACCAAACGTTTTCCAAGAAGTTAAGGAAAGGATACTTATGGAAGCCCCTTCATCTATGATAGTGCCAGACATGATAATTCTGTAAACTTGTACTATGATTCAGGATGGTACATTAGATGGAAGGCAGGGTCCCGCTAGTAGATTCCGGTCAAAGGAAATGACTAGATTGCTTGCAGGGGGGACCGAATAAATGGCTAAATGAATCTCTTGAAATGGGGAACTTCCCTCCTATGGTAAAGGAATGGGTAGATTTCCCCCATGTTCATCAGAATATTTTTTAACAAAAAGAATTTGGATGGTGTCATTCTTGTTCTCTTTGGAAACTATATCATCTAAAGGTGGAGCTTCTGAAGGCAACACTGGGTTGGCTACCATCCCGACCTCTCGACTTTGGTCCAGTATGGAATTAGAGGGTTTATCATCAATGATAGGCATTTTGACTGACAAAAGTGGTATGTTAGTCATATTTTCAACTAGCAATGGACTTGGCAAGATATTCTTATATCCAGGCGGAAGTCACTATGGTGAAGTAGGACAGTCATCCAAGACACTTTTAGCTTTATCTAGAAAAGGAAAATGATGGAGGGCATGATCGCCTTCACACAACCTACAAGGAAATCTGGATCTTCCCTTTTGTCCATTGAATTCATTTTCACTAGTCGATGGTGTATTCTCAACATGATCGACATAAGTTGATGACACCGGATGGTGCAAGCAGGGAGACTAGTCTCTCAAGATTCGTAGGATGCAAGGACAATCTCAATGAAATTGGTTTCCTTTGCAAATTATGCTTGGATATTTGGCTTTGGAATGTGCGGTGTGTGGATTTTCACCGTACAATGCATGGTTTCTCCCTTGCGCAACTAGCTTCTTCTTCTTCTTCTACTTCCCTTTCTTCTTCTTCTCAGTTACTTGGTTTTTAGTATCACTAGTTTCACCAAGTGAGGAGGAAGAAGGAGATGGGGAAACAAATGAAGTAGAAGGTGAGCGAGAAACTCCAGTATCATCTGGTTGCTGATTTGATTGCTGAGGAATTACGGTGTTTTGAATGACATAGGTTGAGAATAGCCATACTGGGAGGCCAATTGTGATTCCTAGAAGGGACAATGTAGCCATATAAGGAGCACCAATATCTCCCCAAGAAGAGAAAGGACTAGGATTTCCTCCGAGGGGAAATTCTTGATTGTTGGAATCCATTACCTCAACCTAAGATCAATGAAGGAATGGGGATGTTATTCGAAATTAAATGAATTTGATGACACTTTGACACAACTTGCTTTTTCAATTTTTAAGAGTTGAGAAAAAGCTAAAGGCGACTCTAGTCACCTTCGATTTTTAATGAGCCTGAAGTGACAAGTGCTCAGATGGACCTTTTCTTTTAGGGAGTTGAAAAGGAATGAAAGCGACTAATATGAAAGTCTAGACAAAGGGATTACCAAACCAATCACAAAACTGCAATATACACCTTGGTGGTAAATTAAAGAGAAATTACCAAGGACTTTATGTATGGCAGTCAATCTTCCCGAATGTTGTGTTTAGTGCATTGCGGTCGACAGGGCGGCAGACATGACTTCCTAAGGATAAAGGATATCAACATATTGTGGTCTCCCAATATATACTCAACGATATGGGGAGCAAAAGTCCGTACTGGCACTTGTTGTATCAAAGAGGAGGAATCACCAAACCTTCGATGAAAATGATAGTTACTAGGTTTTACGATGCCAGAATACATCTCTAGCCTAGACTTCTAGATGTTGTGTGTTAGGTTCCAAAGCGTTTTTATGTTCATTGAGGTTTATTTTAGAGTTGATAATTCTTAAGAAGTTTGTCTTTCAAGGTTCACCACATGATGTAGATGTAAAATTCCTAAATATGAAATATAAAATGATAAATAGTCATTTGTTTTCTTTTAGCAATGAAAATCCTAGCTACGATGGAAAGAAAAGTATGATTCTTTTAACAAAGAGCAGAGAGCACAAACTAAATGCACCTTTCCTAAATCATTTTCCGCATGTAGTCTAAATGCAAATGCACATGCATGTATTTGTTTTTTCGCTTCCTTAATGTGAGAATGCCAATAAGGAAAACTAAGTACAGATCTGAACTATTTTCTTCAAAGCGACACTTCAACAATTTCTTTTCAAAATGAAAGGAAGACTAAGATGACACTTTCCATTTCGAATGGAAAACAAGTTTTAACACTTCAAATATTGATAATTCAAATCAAATACAATGGAAAAAGTACAATTGACTATCTAGAAGAGGAAGACTTTACAACACTCTTCTTCTTGACTCAAAATGACAGTTACGATACTTTCAAATCAAAAGACAATAGTTCAGTTAAGCTAATTTTTGCAAAGGAGGACTGTAAATGATGAAAAATACATAAAAAACATTTACAAATCCTGATCAATGGAGGCTGAATAATGTCAACAATGATATACTAATCATAGGCAGCAAAACTACTAAATAAAGCTGAAAACAATGAAGAAAAAAACCAAATTCTAGAGAGGGAAACAGTCTCATTCAATCATCGCACATGTCCTTAATGGAAACTGGGATGCATCTCACCTGTAGCACACAGGAGGTGTGATGCATCCAGACTACCAATGAGAGATAGTGCAATGGACTAGGGAATGAAACTGAGCTTGGTTTTTGCTCAAAATTTGCAGCTAAGTTCAATGATTTAGGCCGAGCTTATGATGGACAATAAACACAAAGTAGAGGGGTATGATCTTATGAGGTTATTGAGCTACCACCAGGGCACTTAGGATGTTTGCAAGTCAGATGTTCATTTCATAAACCAACCCGGAGATTGACTGAAGTAGTGTTGATCTACTTTGTAGTTGCATAGAAAAAGTAGTTCAAAGGCTATTTTTCTTAACTTCAGGCTCCGTCTATAGTTTATAAAGAAAAAAACAGTAACAAACAAACAAACTATTCGTTCCCCAGCAGAGTCACCATTTTTTTCCAGGAAAACTAGTGTTTGTTTGATCTAATAGTCCCACTAAGACGAGTAGCTATCTTATAAGCAAACAATTCAAAGTAACTTGTGTTTTCCTTTATGGATGATAGATAAGAGAGAAGCAGAGAGCACCAACCTTAATCTTTCTCTTGTCTCCTTGCTTGTTTCCTCTCTTCTTTGATAGAGCTTTCCACGCCTTTCTCACTTGTCCCGCTTCAAAGAACACCTGTAGAGGCAAAGCAACAAGAAACCATCAAAGCATAGAGATCTATGATACCATAAACAATGTAGAATCAAAAGTACATTAACCATACAATTGTATACACAAATACAAGATTCATAAATATACAAGTATATGGAGGAAAACTCAAATAACTTTATTGATAGTAGAATTAGAAGAGAGGATTACAACCCAACTGTCTGATCTAGAATCATCCTCCCAGCATGGAAGCCATCTTCAGCTCATGAAAAGCAAGATCACCCAACAATACAATGTCTCAAAGAGAAACCAACGACACTTCCTTACAAATTACAAAATTCCAGCCTCTAGATCTCTATGATGAGGGATCCATATATAGATATTTGCAGGGGGGTGAGTCAGCTTCTGGGTTTTTTATTAGTTTCATTTCACTAATAGTTCTTGGTTCCACTTGGAGATTTCATGATCTCTTACTCATCCCTGGGTGAATTCAGATAGGTAAGTGTCATATGAGAAGTTTCTAGAAGATTCTCTGGGTTTCCACTTAGCAAACTATCTCTTCCTTTTGTCTACTCTCACCCATCGCACCCTACAGAAGGCCTCTTTAGTATGCATCATGCCTATCGTGTGTAATAGGTGAGATGCATCACACCTTGACCAAGGAGCAGTCTGTATGGGTAAGTCTTGACCAGTTCTGAGTAGTTTTTCAGGTGGAATTTCTGGGAAATGATGTAATCAGTTGTCCATGATCCTTTAGGGTATGAAAAAAAACTTTTAGGGGTTTAAGATCCCTTGGTTTATCGACATATGTGATTGGGGTTGTAGTTCCCAAATATGTCTATAACAGGTGGTCGCGCTTGTTGGACTCCCTTGTAACCCCTATGGGTACCCCTTCGAGTAGTAGTGCATTAGACAGAACCGTGCACATAATGTCTTCGATGTACCCTCTGGGTATATTGGAAGCACCCTAGGCTCACTTGAAACCTCATTGTAGATAAAGCATTGGTCATCTTACTACTACAGTACACCGAGAACAACACTTGGGGAGATTACTCGAGCGTACGATAGGGTAGTCGGGTAGTATGACTAAGTTTTTGGTTGATCCTCCTTAATTAGCACCCTACAAGATTGGGTCGAGTCTAAGGCCCTCCCAAGATGCTTATAGGAGCCTTATCCCATAAGAATCATGATGGCAGGCTGAGCAAGGTTGTACCATTCACTTGTCAGCTTCAAATTTTCAGGTGTTCCCAAATTTTTTCATAGTGACGACAAGTGAACCAGATGTGTGCATGGTAGAAACTAGAGCTCAAGCTATGGCAAATGAGAGGATGGACACCCTTGAAAAAAATTTGGAGGAGTTAACAAGGCAGATCTAGTCATTAAATGACATAGCCACAGAGGGCAAGTCTGTGTTACAAGCAGAGGCATATTCTTTTAATGAAGACCATGAGGGCAAATCTAGCCATTCTCTTCACTGCCATGGAAACCATTGAAATTCCCACCCTTGAACACCCAATCCGGACATCTACAAATTTGATGGCTCTGATCTGGCCATATGACTATCACAAATGGACCAATATTTCACATTAAATCACATCAGAGATGATGAGACTAAGCTAAGTGTAGGAAGCCTTTACTTGGACCAAGAAAGATGTCAATGGTGGCAGTGGCATCAAAAATGCTATGCAAGGCCAATTACTTGGCAGATATTCTCAAAAGCCCTTTATAATCGCTTTGAACATGAATCTAATTTTTTGGGTCATCTTACTAAACTTAGACGGATAGGCATAGTACAAGACTATATTACAACCTTTCAAGCATTTGCATTTCACACAGGAGATCTGGCAAATGAATTCTACTTGGAATGTTTTTTCAGTGGACTCAAAGACGCCATACAAGCCCACGTCCAGATGCATCACCCAGCCACATCGCTGGCAACTTGTATGGTGGCTTGTGAAGTGGAACACAAATTAGCAACCTAGTCACCTCGTCCAAATTTCATAGCCAAGGGACAACCTAACAAGGCTCCAAGCACTACACAAACACTTAAGGTTCAAAAGGTGTCACCAGCAGAAATGGCAGAAAGAGGAAAGCAAGGATTGTGTTACTACTGTGATGACAAATACTCCCCGGGCATAAATGCAAGGAACCCAAATTATTTCAAATTGATGCTAATGAGGAAGCCCCACCCTTTGAGGGACCAAAGGAAGAAGATGAGGATAACCAGTAGGAAAATGGCCTCCCAGCTACACCAGAAGAACTAGTTATCTCGCTGCAAGATTTGCCAGGCATTTCTTCTCCCCAAACTCTAAAAATCAGAGGTTTCGTTAAACATCGCCTTGTAGTAGTCTTCGTTGATACTGGTAGCACACATAAATTTACCGATCAAAGAGTCACAGAAGCAATGCATTGTTTTTTCAGAGCAGTCTTTAATTTCCAGGTCTAGATTGTGGATGGGGGGGAAATGAAATGTGACGAACACTGTGAAAATGTCAAACTTCAGATGGGAGAATACCACCTAAAGACCCACATGTTTGCCATCAACATGGGTGGGTGTGACATTGTCTTGGGTGCTGAATGGATCCACGCACTTGGCCTAGTCACAATGGATTTCCAGGAGTTATATATGATCTTTAAGCAGAATGACCACACGCATACCCTCATCGGACTCTAGGCAGGTGCTCCTTCTATCATCAACTTGCATCAAATCAAAAATTTATTAAAAAAGGGCCATCATGGAGTTGTCGCCCAATTTAATGCCATCCAGGCCTTCGAGCCCACTTCTCTTCATATTCATCCTGAGATACAATAGGTCTTAAACAACCATCTATAGGTCTTTGACAAACCTCATGAGCTTCCACCCTCGAGAGGGGAACATGATCATAGCATTACTTTGGTCCCAGGGTCACAACCACCAAATTTGCACCCATATAGATATCCTTTCGCCCAAAAGAATGAAATTGAAAAAATCATCAAGGAACTCCTGGAAGTCGGTGTCATTCATCCTAGCATTAGTCATTATTCATCGCCTGTGATCATGGTGCTCAAGAAAGATGGGGAATGACGTATGCGTCCAAACTTCATGGCCCTCAGCAAGCTGACGGTCAAAGATAAATTTCCCATTCCTGTTGTTGATGATTTACTGGATTAACTAAATGGGGATCAATTCTTTACTAAGCAATACCTTCGCTCGGGCTATCACCAAATTCGCATGAAAGAAGTAGACATTCCAAAGACTGCTTTCCAAACTCGTGAAGGCCATTATGAATTCCTGGTAATGCCATTTGGTCTTTGTAATGCCCCATCCACTTTTCATAGCCTCATGAATCACTTGCTCAAACCATATCTCAGAAAATTTGTCTTTGTTTTCTTTGATGACATCTTCATCTATAGCCTCACCTGGGAAAAACATCTTCAACATGTAGACCTGCTCTTGCAACTACTCGGGAAGCATAAATTATTTGTCAAATTGTCCAAATGATCTTTTGGCATGAAAGAAGTCAAGTATTTGGGCCACATTGTGGGGCGTGAAGGTGTCAGGGTAGATCCCAAAAAGATCCAAGCAATGTAGGATTGGCCCCAACCAAAAACCTTGAAGAGTTTGAGAGGATTTTTGGGTATCACAGGCTATTATCACAAATTTGTTCGCAATTATGGTCGCATTGCTAGACCCCTCACTCACCTTGTCAATAAAAATTCCTTCCTCTAGAATGATGAAGCACAACAGGAATTTATAGCTCTCAAACATGCCATGTGTTCCACTCCTATATTGGCACTACCCGACTTCACCAAATCTTTTGTGATTGAATGTGATGCTTCAGGTATAGGTATTGCAACTATCTTAATGCAGGAAGGTCGACCCTTGGCCTTCACTAGCTAACAACTAAGTGGGCCAAATTTCGGACAATATACCTATGAGAAGGAGATGATGGCCATCTTACATGCAGTGGATACCTGGAAACCATACTTATTGGGGTGGTGTTTCCAAATCTGCACAAACCATCATAGCCTTAAATATTTTTTGGAGCAATGCCTATCCTCACCACAACAAAATAAATGGCTAGCCAAAATGTTGGGATATGATTATGTGATAATTTACAATGAAAGGGAATGAAAATGTCATAGTGGATGCTTTATCACGCCAATTTGAGGAGGAAACCACCCTGCTAGCAATCTCTCTTCCCATTCTAGAGCGGATTGAAGAGGCTCGCAAGGAATGGTTTTCACATCCTCTGCTCTCCCAACTCATTAATAAATAGCAAGTAGATCCAAATTCCACAGCGGGATACTCTTGGGAGGATGAGATTCTTCACTATAACGACAAAGTAGTGATATCACCAACATCCACCCTCAAAAGTCGCATTTTGGTAGAGTTGCACTCATCTCCCACTACAGGCCATTCAAGCTTTTAGAAGACTTATGCTTGCACTCGATGTTCATTACTTTTGACAGGCATGAAAAAGGACATTCATACTTTTGTAGCTGAATGTGATGTGTTTCAGTGCCACAAAGGAGAAACAGTCAAATCCCAAGGCACTTTACAACCATTTCCCATCCCTACCTCAATCTGGATGGATGCTTCTATGGATTTGATTACTGGTCTTTTGAAGTTAGGAAACAAGTCAGGAATCATGGTGGTTGTGGACAGACTTTCTAAGTATGCTCATTTTTGTGCCCTACCCCACCCTTTTACACCCACTTTGGTGGCTCAATCTTTCATGGACCAAATCTTCAAATTTCATGGCATGCCCACTTCCATTGTGTCTAATTATGACTTGATCTTCACCAGTAACTTTTGGCAGGAACTCTTTAATCTACAAGATACGCAAATCCAAATTAGTACTTCCTATCATCCCCAAACTAATGGTCAAACTGAAGTAGTCGACAAATGTTTGGAGACCTACCTCAGTTGTTTCGCTTCAAAAAAGCAAATTCTATGGCTACAATGGTTACCTCTAGATGAATGGTGGTATAATACTAACTATCATGCCTCCACCAAGATGACTCCATATGAAGTAGTTTATGGTCAACTCCCCCCTTCACCTACTTCTTATATCCCGGGATGCTCTAAGGTACAAGTAGTGGATCAACTCCTACAGAACCATGCAACCATGCTTTCCGACCTCAAAGATAAACTCCATCAAGCTCAAAATGGCATGAAGCAACAGGAAGACCAACATCCTTTAGAGCACACATTTCAAGAAGGGGATCATGTATTCTTGAGGCTGCAACCATATAAGAAAACATCACTCAAAGACAAGCGTTGTCAGAAATAATCTCCAAAATTCTCTGGACCGTATCAAATACTTCAGCGCATCAGACAAGTAGCCTACAAGCTAGCCTTGCCACACACAACAAAATTCCATCCCGTCTTCCATGTCTCATGTCTCAAGAAAGTGGTTTTTCAGAATTCAAACCAGTCTATTGGAATTTGATGAATAATGTTCAATCTAGCTCCAACCTAAACAAGTTCTTTACATGGGAGAATAGCACATGCATAGCCGCACAATCAAGGAATTCCTCATCAAGTGGAAAGATAGCTATCTAGAGGATGTGACCTGGGAACTAGCCACTATTATTCAGTAGTTTCCACAACTTTAGCCTTGACGGCAATGTTGTTTTTATGGGGGAGGGCATGTTAGGGTCAAACCCTAACCACCATATTTATGTAATAGGGTCGAGTCATAGTTATAGTTAGTTAAAGAGTCAATAAAGCCCATATTAATAATCGTAAGTGGTTGACCTACATTTAAAGAAGGAACCACAGTTAGTTGCAAATGGGCCATGGTATTAGATAGATGGTATTAATAAGAGCCATGGTAGTGACCCATGGTATTGCATGTATGAATCCTATATAAAGGATAGAAACTCCCCATTGAGGAGCGTCATGTCTTATTTTGTAATCGAGCTCTGCTCTATTGGAGGTTGCCCCCTCGAATAGGCAAGTGAACATTTCTTTCCTTTCTGATTAATAAAATACATGTTATTTCTCATTTGTTCTTTGTTTTGGGTTGTATTTATTCGCACATTTGGTATTCTGGCATCTTCTCGCAGGTCAAGAGCATAAAAATACACATCAATCTTTTCAATTTTTTACAAGTCAGGAAAGAGCTCAAAGATGACTCGTCCTAGAGGAATGGATGGTATAAAGAGTAGCAACAGGTTCTGGCTAAGGGGGAACTACTCAAAACACTGAAAGGTCAAGATGCTAGCTAGAAAAGCAACTCATTGTTGCAGTTCCTCAGGAAAGGAAAAAACAACCGAGTGAAAGCATATGATCAGCCAAAGAGATGGTGTCGATGGAATGAAATGACCAAGGCTCATCTAGCATAAATTAGCTGATAAAAAAGACAATCACGAGATGTAAATTGGGTGTGGGTTCATTTTTACAAAAGCTTGAACCATGGGGAACTTTGCTTGAATTCGGTTTCATGTTTACACAAGATTGAGAAAAAAACTATGTTTCGGTTTGGTTTGCATGCTCCCAGCATAATGATTTTATTCGAGGTACATGCCCCCCAAGCTTCATTTCATTCCGCTAGGTGGATGGAATGAAGGTTCGCTTTCGAGATTCAGGAAAGACTCGAGTGGGATTTTATGAGATCTTAATCAAAGACTCGATTTGGAAAAGGGAGTTGTTTCATTTTTTTAATGAGGTTGACATAGTGAAAGAACTATCCTCATACATCTATTTTATTTTTAACGAGGTAGAAATAGGAAGAAACTATCCTCAGACATCTATTTCATTTTTTAACGAGGTAGATATAGGAAGAAACTATCCTTGGACCCCTTGATTAACTTCTTAACGAGCTTGACACAAGACAAGGAACTATGTTCACACCCCTTCTTTCATATTTTAGCGAGCTTGACACAAGACAAGGAACTATGCTTCATGACAACTATTTCATTTTATAATGAGGTTGATAAAGGGACAAACTATCCTCACATGTTGTTTCATTTTTTAACAAGGTTTACAGGAAAAAAGAACTATCTTTGTATGTTGTTTCATTTTTTAACGAGGTTGTGATGCAAGGCTAATACCCTACTATACCCACATTCTCCATATTGTAGGCATATTCTGTTTTATCCGAAGAATTGTTATGACCACCTTGGTCAAACCTTCATGGATTAAGGTTAAGATCCCTTCATTTAAACTTCAAGTGGAAAATTTTCATAGACTTTCTATAGTCTAAACCTTCCTCAATCTCCCTATCAGAACTTTATATCTTAACTCTTCATTAAACTCAATAGAGTATACCTTCGGGGCTCTCAACTTGCAATATGCGACAACCTTCCCCATCGTTGATTCCTTTCACCCAGATCAATGGCTATCGCAACATCAATCACTACGTGCCTCCTTTGCCTCCTGCATGTGATATGCGATTACAACCGGACATCAAATAGAATCAAACCACACCTATAATCTCTTCGGCTTCCCTTTTTCAATTTATTTATCGTGACCTATTCCCACCATCGATATTGTCTTCGATCCGATGGCCGGTGCCTTTTCCCGATCACAAAACTAGTTCGACGCTTTGTGACCGTTGGTCTAGATCCACTTGATCTGATGGTCCAAAACGATGTCGAGTGGAACACTGACACAAGGTTTAATGGGAATTATAAATTGTCAATCTATAAAAGTTTGGGTTTGTCTTCACCGTTAATGCTTGATCAACTTATGGCTTGATATCCATTGGATGACGAAGTTCTTAAATTATATGATTTGTGGCTATTAAACGATCACGTTGGTTATCCACTCACTTAATCATGCAGTTGACCGTGACATGGCATTGGCCTTTGTGATCAACGACTGAGATTAATCACGGGACTTCAACAATGACCAACCTTTTGTACACTTGCTACCCCCACTGCTCTTTACTTTGGTTTTATGCCATTTCTTCAATGTTTTATGCTTTCTCTTCATTCAGGTTTTTGTTCTTCACCGTTCTACCACAACTATTTCCTTCACTTTAATCCACTCGTAGCTTTATACTTCTCCACCTTACTGTAATAGTAAAGGCCTCCTTCTATACTATCCATGTGTACAGAGCCGTAAGACGAACTCTATGTTTCTCTCTTCGAACCTCTTGCTGTCTAAAAATTCTACCCAACACTTCTTTTGCTGGAATTGTTGTTTCTAAGACAACTCTACCCACAATCACAACTGTGGAGCTGCCTCAACAATTTCTACCCAACCGTAGTTGGAAGTTGTTCTGCTACGCTTTTCTGTAATCCACCTCTGATTCTCCTCGAACTCCACTTGCATATATATATATATCTATATATATATATAATATTATATATATAATATATATATATACAGTATGATGGAATTTCTAATTCACACATAGATTACTTCATACACAAACATGACTCAGAATTGAGTTCTTTGTATTAAAAACATGTATTTACACACAGAATTCCTTCTCGGCTTGATTTTCTATGTTAGTGGCCTTTCTTCTCGTCTTGTGCGTAGGCTTACATTATGATTGATTGACTCTCTAGCTACTCTCTGGCTACTTCTCTAATTACTGACTGACTAACTTATTCTCACCTTTTAGGTTTACCTTTATACAAAAAGGTTCTATTGAACTAATTCTAGTTCAGATCCTTGATCCGCTGAACTAGCTCCTCAATATTCTCTATGTCCACTTTTAACTCCTACTTATCCCTAAGAGTCCTCTATAGCTCCTCGAATCATGAAACCACTTTCTAGTCCAAGACTTTCAATTCATTTCTAACTCTCTCAACATCATTAATCACTCATGTTCTCCTTCATTCGACAACATTTACAAATATCCTCACACTTATCTAATTAACCACTCAAAACATTAATAATTACGTACATAGGAATCCAACTTCCTTGAAAACATGAGACCCCCTATGTTTTCTACAATACAATGATAGTTTTGAGCTAATGCTCCTACATCAGACTCCCAAAGTAGAAAACATTCATGATCTCATGATCATGTGTCTTCATGTGTTGACAGGAATCCTCTAGGGTTCCAAACTTTGGATTGTAGCTGTCTAAATGCTTTGCACCTTTGCTATTGTTGTATGTCACCTAAATTCTGTTTCATCTTACTCTCCTTTTCAATCAGTTTCAAGTTCTGATTGATCATTCTTCCTACTGCTGCCAACATCCTCCATATAGACTACTTCATCATTAACTACAATAACTCTTCAATCTCCATCTCTAGCATATCTTTGGGTTCGTCCATATTCTGCCATTCACTGTTACCTCTTTCTCTCTACTTCAGGTTGTTGTTGCTATCCACTAACTCTTCAAATTGTTGTTTATTATCTTCTCTTTGAATTTGTCAGGTTCTTTCTGCCACCCTTTCATCCTTACCCTCTTTCATGATTATCTCTTTTTGCATTAAATCCTAACTTTATAGCATTCTCTTAGGTAATCTAACATCTCTGTTCCATGGATTAAATACTTCCACATAATCTTCTTCTTTCATTTTTATTTGGCTACTCATCTGTGCCAAATTTTCTCCAGCATCTGCAATTAAACATGCACTCATGAAACAATTATTAAAATAGAAAACATAAGGCCTCAGTGCCTCTTCTTCCTTTGGCAACACATCAGTATGCTGCTTTGTTTTCTCCTCCTCTATTAGCATATCAGTCTGCTAATTTGAATTCTCAAAAGGATTCATGAGACTGTCATCTAGTCTCTCCTCCATACCATCTTCTTCAATGATATCTCTCTGCTCTGCTTCATAGTAATGAACTCCTCCTTTTGTAATGCCAATTTGTTGAACTTCCATTACCACCTCTTTCTTCTTATGATTGTCATTCATGACAATTTTTTTTATCTTCCTTTTTCAGCAATCTATCTTGAGTATATATCTTCTATTTTTCCAACCCCTTCTTTGAAAGTATAATTTTCCATACAATTAAATAATTTCAATTGGACTAGAATTTGGAAATCTCACACAATTTTCCATACCTTCCTTTGTTATTGACAAATCTTCAGATGTCCTTTATCCCTTTGCTAAATCTTTTTCATAGAATTCTTCTTTCTTAACATCTTTCAGTAGATGTCCTTCTTCTTCAATACATTTTGTCTTGTTGTCCTTCTATAACTCTTCTCCCATATTTATCCTTGTCTCATCATCTGCGGTAATATTCTCCTACATTTGTTCCTCATCAATAATATTAATCAAATTCATTAGACTACCTCTCCGAGACAATATTCCTTCATTCTTCATCAGAATAAGATCCCAAGACTCCATCTCTATGACAGCTTCCATAGACTCATCCATAGTCTCTTTCTTCTGTATCCAGTCAAATTCTTCTTCTAAGAAGTTTTCTTTGTCACCTTTTACTTCTAGATCTTAATCTATTTTGAAGATATCTTCAAAATATTGCTCTTTAGTTGCAATACTTGCAATCATACACAAACTATCAGTTTTAAAAACATAAGACCTTGTGGTCTCACATGATTCTTCAATCATCATGTCTCCTTACTATATTGAATCCTTCATATGATTCATAATATCTTCCACAAATCTCCAGTTTTCATCTTCACCTAGAATTTCACCCTATTCTAGTTTACAAATGGTTTCTTCCATTTCCAACTCAGCCTCTCTGAGCCACTAGGCTCTTAACTTGCCCCTACTGTAGTCTTCTCTATATTTTAGACCACTTCATTGCCTTTTTCCTCAAGGCCCAACCTTGCCTTTGGCTTTCCTCTAGTATCTTTCTTAATGCATTGAGTTTCTCTTTTAACTCTACAATCTCCTTGTCATGTTCCTCTTGACTCATCCTCTTTCCATTTACCTTGGCGTCTTCCTTCTTAACTTTTCTTCTGTTGTGGTCTTCTTCAGAACCTCTGTTATGACTATCAATAGTCATCTTCTTCTCCATCTTCATCAGTTCCTCACTCATTTACTATGAGCTGCATTAAAGCCTCTGCAAAAGTAAGTCCTCCCTACTACCACTCACCTCACCAAGCTTTCCTCTGTACTTGGTATTTTGGCAAACCCTTGGTTCTCTATCACTGGAACCTATTTGAGCACTTCTCTTTTCTCCTTCTAGGCTTCAACTCATCTATCTCTTCTAAGAATACAACTGTCCTCTTGTACTTCAATCACCAATCAAATACTAGGTTCTAAGCAACTCTTTCACTTGGAAAGTCTTACCATCTTTCTTCATCCCTTAGCAATTCTACCCACATCCTTTGTGGAATTTCCTTTGTGAGTTGCAATAGTACCTCTGCAGTATAAAGTCTTCTTCTTGCTACATATGCCTCACTAAGCTTCTTTCCTCTGAGCTCAGTGTTTTGGCATTTCTCTGGTTCTTTCCTTTGGAACCAATTGAGCACTCCTTGCTCTAGGTTGTTGTAATCTTCTCACCTTCCTTTGCAATCACTTGCATATCTATGTTATTTAAACCAAAGATCATTCCCAAGCTTTCAAAATGTTTCTTCCTAGTTTCCTTCTGAGTGAACACTCTTATCCTCTCTGTCCAGCCTTCAATTGGATTCTTCAGGTTCACTGCCACTGCATGGCTTCACAAGCAGTCTCCATCCATTCTTCAAACTTCAGTGAATCTCCATTCTCCTCAAGAAAACAAACATCACTATGTTTTCTTTATGCTTCAGCAGTCTCTTCTTCTTGGAGTATCACCTACTCTCATCTTATCTCAAAGCTTCTACTTATCAGATTCAAATAAACCGGTCTCTTCTTTCTTCTGCAATCACTCTTGTATTATGCACAATTATGCTTTAATAAAAAAATCTTAACTTGCTCTGATACCACAAATGACACATGGATAATACCCTAGTATACCCACATTTTGGATATAGTATACATATTCTCTTTTATCCCAGGAATTCGTATGACTATCTTGGTCAAACCTTCATGGATTAAGGTTAGGCACCCTTCATTTAACCTTCAAGCGAAAACTTTTCATAGAATTTGTATAGTCTAAACCTTCCTCAATTTCCCTATTAGAACATTGTATCTTAAATCTTCATTAAAATAAATAGAGTATACCTTTAGGGATTTCAACTTGCGATATATGACAGCCTTCCCCACTGTTGATTCCTTTCACCCAGATCAACAACTATCACACTATCGCATCAATCATTATGTGCCACCTTTGCCTCCTGCATGCAATATGCGATTACAACTAGACTTCAAATAGAATCAAACCACACCTATAATATATTTGGTTCCACCTTTTCAATTTCTTTATCGTGACCCTTTCCCACCGTCAATATTGTCTTCGATCCGATGGCTGGTGTCTTTCTCAATCACCAAACTAGTCTGACACTTTGTGACCGTTTATCTAGATGCACTTGATCTGATAGTCCAAAACGATGTCGGGTGGAACACTTACACGAGGTTTAACACCTTTTTGGACCTATCGGGAATTATAAACCCTCAATCTATAAAATTTTGGGTCCATCCTTGTTGTTAACGCTCGATCAACTTATGACCCAATATCTGTCTTAAATCCTATGGTTTGTGACCATTAAACTAGCACGCTGGTTATCCCCTCACTTAATTCCGAAGTTGACTGTGACGTGGCATTGACCTTTGTGATCAATGACTGAGATTAATCACGGGAATTCAACAACGATCCAGCCTTCCATACACTCGCTACCCCCACTACTCTTTACTCCAGTTTTATGCCATTTCTTCAATGTTTCTATGTTTTCGCTTGCTTCAAGTTTTTATTCCTTCACCGTTCTTCCACAACTCGTTCCTTCACTTTACTCCACTCGCACCTTTATACTCCTCCACCTTACTATAACACTAAAGGCCTCCTTCTGTATTGTTCGTGTGTACATATATGTAACACGAGCTCTATGGTTCTCTCTTCGAACCTCTTGCTGTCTAACAATTCTACACAACACTTCTTTTGCTGGAATTGTTCTCTTTAAGACAACTCTACCCAAAATCACAACTATTGAGCTGCCTCAACAACTTCTACCCAACCGTAGTTGCAAGTCGTTCTGTTACACTTCTCTGTAATTCGCCTCTGATTCTGCCCGAACTCCACCTGCACATATATATGGTACAAAATTTTTAATTCACACACAGATTACTTCATACACACACATGACTCAGAATTGAGTTGTTTGTATTAATAAACATGTATTTACATAGATAATTCCTTCTCGGCATGATCTTCTATGTCAGTGGCCTTTCTTCTCCTCTTGCCTATAGGCTTATAGTCTGACTGACTGACTCTCTAGCTACACTTTAGCTACTTCTCTAACTACCGATTGACTAACTCATCCTCGGCTTTTAGGCTTACCTTTATACAAAAAGGTTCTATTGAAATAATTCTAGTCCAGATCCTTAATCTGTTGAACTAACTCCTCAATATTCTCTAAGTCCACTTTTAACTCCTACTTATCCCTAAGAGTCCTCTCTAGCTCCTTGAATCATGAAACCACTTTCTAGTCCAAGAATTTCAATTGATTTCTAACCCTCTCAACATCATTAATCACTCATGTTCTCCTTCGTTCGAGAGCATTTACAAATATCCTCAAACTTATCTAATTAACCACTAAAAACATTAATATTACATACATAGGAATCCAAATTCCTTGAAAACACAAGACCCCTATGTCTACTACAATACAATGATAGTTTCGAGCTAATGCTCCTGCATTAGGTTGACACAGAAAAATAACTATCCTTGTACGTTGTTTCATTTTTCAACGAGGCTGACATAGAAAAATAACTATCCTCATACGTTGTTTCATTTTTTAATGAGGTTGACACAGAAGAAGAACTATCCTCATACATCTAACCGTGGACCATACGAGAACATGGCTTCCAATACGCCCTCACTAGATGGGATAACCACGCTCTGGGAGGAATACATGTCTACTGGTACCTTAAAAGTCACCAAAATTTTATAGAGAATGATATTAAATCATTATAAATTTGAATATTTTTAGAAAAAGTATATCCACACATCTTACACTTTGCATATTAGGGACTAGTAAGATTCACCAAGGTTTCTAAACATTAAGAAAAATTTCCACCCTTAAAATCTTCCTTGGTACCAATGACAGATTAGGTTCCAATGCCCCTAGTGCATAATGTACTATACCATCTGTGTTATCAGCAGTAGAGGTGGAGACGGAATGGGTAGCCACATAATTGATCTGTGGCGAAGAGGGTACTACTTGCAAACAATAACCAATAGGGGATGATGGTTGAAAAGGAGGCACATGGTGACCAATGAACAACAATTGATCAATGGTCACTATTCTCCCTTCATGTGGAAAACAAAGCACATGGAAAAGCAATGAAATAAGAGCTCCCATGACATCAACATAGTTGCATCCAAGGAGAATATTTAAATGTAAGGGACCTTGGACTACCATAATGTCTATATAGACGGTTTTTCCTCCCAAAGTAATATGGAAATTCGGAATGATCCCTAAGGGCTGATTGATTCCTCTATCGAAAGCCAACATATTTTGGGTGACAGGCACAAGCTGTGGGGAACACAAAGCTTGCCAAGTAGTAGAAGGAATGATGCTAACATATGCACCTTCATCTAATATAGTGCCATGTACTACCATATTCTAGGCTTAAACTATGATCTGGAAAGGCACAAAAGATGGAAGGTGGAAAGTAGTGAATTGACTCCAATAAAAAGAAACAACATAATTTTTTGGTGGGGGTATCATATGATTCCCCCCATGCTTTGCAGGAATAGGAGAAGGATTCTCCTGAACAAGTAGGACAGAAGGGTCACTCTTCTATTCATGAGAATCTGAGGAGACGAGAAGAATATGAGTAGTATGATCATCACTCTCTTCGAAAATAGAGTGGACGATTGAAGGCGGCTCCAAGTCGCCAGTCTTTCCTACTAGTGGTTGGTTAGGAATAGATAGAAGAGAGTCATGCTTATGAAGAGTAGGATGAGCAAGAGATGAATCCAAGTCAATCTCTTTACCAACTAGGAGGGGGTCAAAAGAAAGTCTCTGATAACCAACAAGAAGTTGGGGTTGAGGAGCTGTAAGGTTTTCCAAAACTTTGGAGGCTTTATCCATAAGAGGACAAAGGCGAAGAAGATTCTTCTGTTGGGTCCCTATAATACTAGTGATTACCCCATTCACACAAAAATTTGTATACACTACTTCAGTTAGTGAAAAAAACGTGTATACACAATTTTGGTTAATGAAACTCACGTATAAATTGCAGACTTATAATTTTAATTTATTCTTCAGATGTTGATCATTAATATGTGTATCAGAACCATATAAACAGTAACCAAGAACAAAAAAATAGAGCAGACAATCACACAAAAGAACATGAGATGTAAGGTGGAAACCCAATGTTGGTGAAAACCACCTGCTGCAATTTGTCTCTATCTTCTTTCAATTAGAAACTTCTTTTTACAATGATTCTGTACTAGTGCAGTCTTATACCAGTTGGTAGGCTGCTACCTTCTCTCGTTCTCCAGCTTCACTTAGAAGGGAGCTACAACCCCCTCTAGCTCTTGTACTAGCTGAGTTAATAGTACAAAGGCTGCTACCTGCAGAAGACTACAACCTTCTCTTTTCTTCCAGGGACCACATTTCATAAATTTTCAGACTGGATCCATGAATAGTATCAATCAAATATCAAGTATATCTGCATCAATCAATCTCCTTTGTACCAACCAATATAGAATCAACTAATCATTTATCAGAACATTGTAACCAGAAAACAATACTAATAACCAGATACCAATTTTGAACCCAGAACATTGCAGCAATAAACAGAAGCATCTAAAGCATATTTTATGAGACATACGATACTTCACCATGCATAAACCTGCGTACATACGCAAATGTATTAATGCCAACCAACGTATACGCTTCCTTAAGTTGCTGAACCTGCGTGTATACGCACCTATCCCGCGTTGAACCTGCGTATAGATCTATAAAAGATAATTCACCCTTTTACTTAATCAGACATCATTTATACCCATATTATCATATTTATAGATCTAATCATGCGCTAGTTATAATAGATCAAAGGTTAGAAAGATACTATTATTCAAGCCTTAAAATCTTAATCCATCAATAGAACTTATCCATCTTTTAGCGCTCAGGTTCCTCCTTGGTTCAGATCTAGCACTGCACCATAAGCCAATCACCAGTGTTCCAGCTCTTGCTCCTCTTAAGATATTCAACATTTAGTCGATTCCCTTGCCAAATGATTTCCTTTCCCTTTTATAGCCTTAGGCCTTACTCAAACCATGACCCAAAACCATTATAGAACTAATACAAGGGACCCAATACCTGGTTTCAACACTTTGGATGCAATAACAAAGACCAAAACCATAGGTTCAAAGATGTCGGACTAAATACCATGGACTAAACATAACTTTTCCCACATGTACGTGCTTTTCTTTGCATGAAAGTGCATGCATACGCATACATGACTTTGTTAAGAAGAACCTGCATATACCTCATTTTATTTCATTCTGAGAGCCTAAATTGAGATCTTCCATTTGAGTGAGTTGCCATCAAGGACAACACCTATGCCATAGTGCCAAACCTGTGTCATAATTCCAACATCCAAGTCAATCTCTTTACCAACTAGGAGGGGGTCAAAAGAAAGTCTCTGATAACCAACAAGAAGTTGTGGTTGAGGAGTTGTAAGGTTTTTCAAAACTTTGGAGGCTTTATCCATAAGAGGACAAAGATGAAGAAGATGCTTCTGTTGGGTCCCTATAATACTAGTGATTACCCCATTACTATTGTAGTTGTACCCCTTATTGATATTGTTGTGCCCCAATTGTCCCCATATTGTTATTACTGTACCCCATAGAATCCCTCTATTGTTATTTTTGTGATTTTATATTATTATTGTTAGGTCGGCTAGGTTATATGGTGACTACTCAGACTCTTGTATATAGAAAGGAGGTTTTTTCATTTGAATCATCGAAGAATTGTTCATTTATGTAATGTAAAGGAGGTTTCCCCCTTGAAGAGGCTAAATTCTAAGGCGTTGATCTATCTTTTCTATCTTTTTTGTGAGCTGGTTCATAACATTTGGTATCAGAGCCTTTAGATTCTAGGGTTTCGCTGCTCCAAACAGGTCATCGTGGCATTTTCGCTATAACCACTTTTTTGCGATGTTTCTGAAGCTAAAAAACAAACCCATTTGAGAAGAACCTGTGGTGAATCTCAAGTCTAAATTTCAGAGATTTTCGTGCTATATTTTCGAATATATGATCTGAGGAAGTTGGTATTTTTAGAGACTCCTGAATTACATTCCAAACATGTGACCTGGGGAAAATCATCATAACTTTCTCTCTGAGAATCGGATTGAAATTCGTAAGAAGTTACAAAATGAGAATGGACTGTAGTTTCTTCTAGATATTGTTTAGAGCCAAAGGTCAAAACACTAACTCATGGCACGTTGTACAAGTTCGCTCTACTGAACTAGTCTATAATCAGGTCACTGTGGGTGATTTCACATAACTCCTCATTGGAGAATCCAATTTGGATCAAGTTGGTGGCATTGGAAAGAGGACATAGAGGGCTACTGCAATTCACAATTTATAATTGCATGATCCAAAAATACAGAGATACATCAGCGACAATATCGAGATCCTACAAAGTGAGAAAAGGTGTGTAGATTTTTTTAATTTTTTGCTTAAGCTTGGTTTGAAAATTTATTTTGAAGGAATTCAAAGGGCATAGTAGAAAATTATTATCGGTAACTGATGCCCCAAGGAAAGAAAATGAAAACACCTAGTAAGAAACCTAAAAGCTCTAGCATGACTCATGAAGAAGAGGAAGAAATGCTACATGATATATCAAAATTACAAGACCAAGTGCAACAAATGTCACTCTCACAAAAGATAATAGAAGCTAAGATAAAGGGCATGGAAACTAAGATGGATGATTTGAAGATAGATTTGAAGATATATTTGAAGAGAGACATGGTAGATTTGAAGGCAGATTTGACAAATTTTCTACAAGAAATACTTACTAATGGTGAAAAGGTAGTAAAGGAAACTCATAATGCGAACAAAAGAAATGTTAATCATGATATCATAGACTCTAATGTGGGATCGAAGACCCACCATATTCCAAAAATTGATATGAGGAAGTTTGATGGCAAGGATCCCGCAACATGGATATCACAGATGTGGTAATTTTTCTATCTCAATAATGTGCAAAACACACAAAAGGTACGTATTGTAACTTTGTATTTGGAACAAAATCAATTTGTATGGTATCAATGGCTTTGCTCTCGTAAACAATTTATCACTTGAGCGATTTTTATATAAGAATTGATAGCACATTATGAGGATACAAAATGCAACACTTTTTTTAGCCAATTGATAAGTCTCAAACAAAAGGGTTCAATAATGGAGCACATTGAGGAGTTCCAAAAATTGAACATAAGGGTAAAAGATATTCCAGAGGAGCATAGGATTGATGTGTTCATAGGGTCTTTAAAGGATAATATCCAACATGATGTTCGACTTTGGGAACCTGATTCATAGAGAAGGCATTCAGGTTAGCAAGAAAAATGGAAATCAAAATTATGGCAACCAAGAAGCATACCACTCACAACTATAAAGATGGAAGTGTTAGTTGCCACAGTCCCTGCCCAACCTATAAGGTTGAAACCAA
>APFE031349526.1:163263-177695 GCA_000404065.3 Pinus taeda
GGAGGATGAAAATTTTGTACAGAAGCATCCAGAACTACTCAAGCGTTGAGGACAACACTTTTTTGAAGGAGAGGGGCATGTTGTGTCCCTATAATATTATTGATTACCCCATTACTATTGTAGTTGTACCCCTTATTAATATTTTTGTGCCCCTATTGTCCCCATATTGTTATTATTGTGCCCTATAGAATCCCTCTATTGCTATTTTTGTGGCTTTATATTATTATTGTTAGGTCGGCTAGGTTATTTGGTGACTCCTTAGACTCCTATATATAAAGAGGAGGTTTTTTCATTTGAATCATAGAAGAATTTTTCATTTATTTGATGCAAAGGAGGTTGCCCCCTCGAAGAGGTTGAATTTTAAGGCGTTGATCTATCTTTTCTATCCTTTTTTGAGCTGGTTCATAAGAGCTTCCAATCACATAACCTATAGGGAAATCTAATCTTTCCCTTCTTCTTGCCATCATTAACTGAAGGTGTAGCATCAACATGATCTGTAGAGGTCAACAGGGATGGTCGATTCAGGTCTTGAGACCATACCTCTAATACTCAAGGGATGCCAGGACAGTCTTGAAGGAGATGGTCACAGTTACACAGCTTGCAATGGAATCTAACCTTCCGTGGACGATCAAAATGTTTGTCTACAGGAGGTGCATTCAGAGTAATAACCGCATGGTTTTCCTCTCGCTTATCTGACTTCTTATTCTTCTTCTTCTTAGCCTCATGGTTAATGGATTTCAAACTTTCACTAGGCGAAGTAGAAGAGGAAAGTGAAGAAATAGGGGAAGAGGTGAGAGGTCAACCTTAGAATCAACGTGATGTGGTTCAAATGAAGGAGATGGCTGGGAAGGAGTTGGGACACTTGGGACCACTGAGGTCGAAAATTACCAGATAGGTAAACCAATGGTTAACTCAGGGAGGGACAACGTTTCCATATAAGGAGCACCAACATTCCCAAAAGAGGGAAAAGGACCAGAATTCCCATCTGAGGGGAATCCTTGACTTGTACACTCTGGAAATCTTGCCATTAGAATCAACCCTAAAGAATTTAGTAAGGAAGATAACTTTAACTAGGAATATTTCGTGGGTAGTTAATTTTAAGACACTGAAACAAAAATTTTCCCTTTCATATTTTAGGAGTTAACAAAATGGCAAAAGGTGACTCTAGTCTCTTTCGGAGTTAATGAGCTCAAAAGGACAAGTGCTTGAGGATATTTTCAAATTTAAAGAGTCAAAAAATACCAAAATGACTACTCAAGATAATCTAGGCAAAAGGATTACCAAGTAATCGTGAGTTGCAGAATAGCTCCTAGTGAATCGAAAAGTACGAGCAGGTTATCTCCTTGAATGTTGTGTTAAGTGTATCATGTTTGCAAGGCGGCAGACTTATATTCCTATGCATAAATAATTGAAAACCTAGTAGTGTCTCCCTTTATATACACGATGGTATGGGGAGCGCAAGTTTGTACTAGCGTTATCTATATCCAAAGCAAATGATAGCTGATAGGTTTAAAGATGTCGGAACATGTCTCTAGCCTAGACCACTAAATGTGAGCATTAAGTTTGAATGCTTCCTTAGGTTAATTCAATAAATTTTAATGGTTGATCTTGAATTAGGTTTCAATTCCAAGGTCCTATCGCTGTCATGTGAAAAACTCCTATATGTAGTTGTATGAGAAAATAAATCTTTTCTTGATGTAATTTAACACTAACTAAGGGATAGAGAGCACACAATCAATGCAACAATCAAAGAATAAGATATTTCACTAATACATGTCCTAAATGCACTTAATCTTTCCTTATTAACAAAATAAGTTTAATTTCATTTCCAATGCTTATGATGATGCAATTCTAGCTTGTCAATGATGCTACTAATGCAATATTTTCACTTAAGGAAACTAGAATGATGTTCTTCTTTTCATAAAAATCAAAATGAATCTTTCACATAAATCACTTTAATGAAAATTTTCACAATTTCGAGCACCAAGCATCGATCAAATCCAAAGCATGATAAATGAAACTAAAATAAACTTCTTCCCTGAATCAAACAAACCAAACACAAAAATTCTTTAATCAACAAACCAAGCAAAATAATCTAAGATTGGAAAGAGAAAAGAGACACTCGAAATAAGGGAACAAAGGAGACTTTTTCACTCATTTGAATTGAAAATGAAGCAATGGAGATTCTAGGACTGAAATATGGGCTAAACGAAGCAACAAATTAGAAAAATGAATCAATGATTGAATTAACAAATGAACAAAAATTGACCTAGATGTCCTAGGGTCATAGAGACCATCCAAAAAATAAAAAACCAAGCAATGAAACTTCAATCCAATCAATCAATCAAACCTAGCAAACAAAGCATCCTAGTCATCTTAGTTCACAGGGAGAATAGACATAGATAGGGTAAGAAACAAAATCGAGGAGGGCAAGACACACTATCACATGGTTTAAAAGAAACCTTAATTTCAACCTACAGGAATCAATGCGATTGTTTAATGGGTGGAAAGTGCCATAAAGGGTTGTGGCATGACTGTTTAAGAAGAAGTAGCGCTGGTCAGCACGACTGTCAGCAAAATAATAGCATTGATCGAGGGATTCAAAGAAAAAATATCTCAAACCATATATAGACTATCGACTCTAAATTGAAAATAAAAGACTGCAAATGGTGTAAAATTTAGAAAACAAAGGAGAAATATTGGTACGATAAAAGTCATCAGACACCATGAGATGAAGAAAAATCCATAGAGAGGGATGGGTCCCCAGTGGAGCCACCAATTTGTGGAGTACGAAGATTCTCTCTGCGGACAAAGACAATCCATCTAGCCCAGGAGAGAGGGTCTAGCCACAAATAGGAAAATCTAACATAAGTTCCCTTAGATTGAGAATGGATAAGATCATACCTCTTGTATTGCTTATCCTTGTTCGATGGTGTCCTTGTGGTTTTTGTCTAGCGATCATCTCTTTGCTGTCAATCAAGCACCTGAAACAAATATACAAGAAACCAAAGCACACATGATAACATACAATATATTTCAATCTACTTAAGAGGCTAAGGAGTCTTATGCTACAAAATACAATATTGCAATTGATATAGGAAACAAAATATCAGTTGTATTAATATGACAAAAATGAAAGTACAACCTTCGCCTTACCATTGCAGGTTTCCTTTGATGGGTCCGAATCCCAAGCATCACTATAAAATCTCCTAAAACACCTCAATCATGGGATTTTAAGGTCTCTTTCTACTTGTTCACACCAAAACATCCTACAAGCTATTATCCCTTTAACAAGGTCTTAACAAGCATAAACTAAGAGCGAAGACTAGCAAGCTTTTGCAGACTATTCCAGCCCTTCCATTAGCCACTTGAGGTTGGAATAGGAGAAGTTTATATATGCATGAGAGAGGGGATATGGTTCCTCTTATGATTGGAAGGAGCCTTATCTCTGGGTTAGTTCCTTTTTAATAGGGGAAAGGAGCCCAAATAGTCTCTCTCAGCTCTATCTCGACTAACCATTTACAAGACTTTTGTTCATGAAGCTTCTCGACTTGGAAGCTTCGACTCCATTATTAAAAACTTTCCAAAAGAGGATCAACGTAGGTAATTAAGGGATAACAATGTTGATTGATGCCAGGCTCATTGTTATTGTGAGAAAATCAACGCAGGGAAGAAATTGATGGATAGCACTATCCTTTAAAACTAAGCTTAAAGGAAGTATCTCTGGAAATGATGTAAAGGGAAGATTATTTGCAGATGAAAAGTGACTCATAAAGATGTTTTACATGATAATAAAGTACACAGGGTTTACTGTGGAGGTCCTCCAAGATCAAGCAACGGGGAGTACAAGGACAGTGACAACTTATAGTATAACATGAAGTTTGGTGCCGAAGTACAACACCTTGATGGACTAAGGCCACTCTTAGCCTGGTAGTTTAGATCTTGTGAGTTAGGCCTACCTAGATAGAATATTGGATCGGCCCATGTACATGATACAGAAGTTATGTGCAACATCATTAGGTGGCAGCCCTCTTAGAGTCTCGATGTGTTGTCCTTTGAAGGACTAAGGGGAAGCTATTGAGTAGTATGGAACCAAAGGATCGAAAGGACAATATACAACAAATAAGCTGCAACGAAGTTTCTCATTATATCTTGTATACCATATGTTATTGTATTATTCATATTTGGTTTAATATAGTGAAGATTGGGTTGTACATATTGTACAATTTGTTAAAAATTATGTATATTTGTGCATGTATGATTTATTGCTTTATATTTCCACTGTGCAAAGTAGTTTATGGTTGAGATTCTTAGTTTGGTAGCGTTAGTGAACAAGTTTTTTTCAGTGAGATCTAAGTTGAATGATATATGCTCTATTTAACAAGATACTTGTGATTATTTTTTTTTGTTTGAGTGATAAAAAAATAAGTGTAGTGTTCTAATGGAATTACCTATAAAAGAATCCCCAAGCAAAAAAAATGACGGAGAAGAGATACATAAAGCATCCTGCTATTCAAAGGGAGTTCATGCAAAAGTCATTGAGAGAGAGGAAGATGGAGCACTTATTCTATTACAAGAGGTTCCAACTTAGGAAAAGTACAATGAATAATCTCCCATCGAGTTGGTGGCACTCACTGTGCCAACTATGCATGATCCAAGAATTCATGTCATGAATTTCAGGATGTGGGTTCTTGAAAAATTTTCATGCATTATGCTATTGTTTCCCAATTATTTTTTTCTTGTAGAAGAGAAGTCCTCAAAAATATTGTAATCTTTCAACAAATTGAGTCCATCCTCTGAGTCAGCTAATGGAAAAGTTTTTCACAGGCAGAAAATGGAAGTTCTTTCTTAATATGGGGCCCTCCAAAATGAAGGAGAATGTTATAAGCATAACATTTACTAATACAGGGCCTGGAAGTGTGCATACTATTCATATTTTCATTTTAGTCAAAACATTCTACAAGGAAAATCTCGATTATTTCATTTCTTTCCTCATTTTCATCACTAAAGGGTTACCTTTTGACCATCCTAGCCCTAATTTTATGTGTGGGTTAAATTTCCTAAGTTTGGTTGTTTAAAATATTGCTTGATGCTCTAGATATGAATATATTAGGGTTTGGATGGATTGAGAAGTTCAAAAAACATATGGTGGATCTTGATGCTATGTGGTGGCATGTAAACCTTTTTCAAGTCTCTCTATTCATGGATGGATTCATAGAACATAATGTGGGATTTGACTCATATAGTCTAAATTTATTCAAACTCTTAGATATAGACATTCATTAATCAAATAGGTTTGAGAAGTTCTTGAATAGTTTTATGTTTTTCCAATTTTTTGATTGCGTAGCTATTAATGAAGAGGAGGAGAAACCAAAAGGAGGCCTTATGTGAAACTAGTTCTTTGTAATAATCATTATCTATATTTTCACCTATTATGTATTTCTTGGATATATATTCCTCATGATGACATCCTTGTCATGGATCAACACAATCTTTACCAAGTATTTTCTAACACAACAATTGCGATCAAGATTATTAAGTCTTGGAATAAGTAGCATAGGTATACATTGGTCAACCATTTCTTGTTAATTGGAAATCATTCTTGCCAGCCCCTGGTTTACAATAACCAACATGGGAGTTGACTTTGTGCTTGTAATATACACTCTAATGCCATTACCATATTGGTTTGACTTGTATGGTGCAAAAACATTTCCTATTTTTTTCGTCATGCTTTCAAGTTTTACTTGTTTACATAACTCTAATCACAACGTAAATTGCAAGCCTCTTCATAGTGATGAAAATTACATTTTTTTTCTCCCAATTAAAAATAAATAAAAGAATTACTAGTTTATCCTATTTTACCAACAAAAACATTAACTACTTAAAACCCATAGTGTTTCCTATGCACTATCATCTTTGTACTTTGAAATAAGTTATTATTGCAAGTCTCTTATTAGTCATGATAATTACATTATGTATTCTCCCCATGAAAAGAAAATAAAAGAACTATTCGTCTAGCTTGGTTTACCAAAATAATTGTTAGCTATATAGAATGGTGTTTTCTATATACTGTCATCTTTGTATTTTGAAATGAGTTATTATTGAACATTAATATATCTCTATACTTTTAAATGAGACATCATTTTACTTCAAAATAAGCTATAATTTAAAATGTGTATTATATGAACACTACAATTTTTGATGTTAATGAAAAACAAATTTACAGTACTTTTATATGTTTCCGAAGCCAATTGACTCCACTACTTGAAAAAAAATTGTAGCATCTCTATACTTTGAAAGGAGATATTATTGTACTTATAAATGAGTTGTTATAAAGAATGTGTATTATGTGGACACTATAAATTTTGATGTTAATGGAAAACAAATTTACTGTACTTTTATATGTTTCACAAGTCAACTAACTCCACTGCGTAGACTTCGCATCATTCTAGTGTGACTTGGACAAAATTTATATGTGCATCCTTCACTTCTTTGAATGACTTAACTCCTAGAGTCAAATCCATGTGTCCTATGAGCCTATTGAGTCATATTTTCTTTATCATCTTGTAAAGTGTTAGAAGAATAATAATTTTGCTTGTTTTACCAACATATTTGTTAACTATTTAGAATCCATGGTGTTCTGTAATCTGTTCCATCATATATATTACTATGAAATGTGTTATTATTGTAATTGAATTTTTTTTTAGACATTTCAAACTTTCATATTAATGAAATAACTCTTTTTTGAAATTTACTTTAATTTTTTCATGTTTTCCTAGTGAAATTCTATGTTTCTTATTGACTCTTAGTCAAACCTTACTCTCTTCAGTTTGGTTGGGTTGTTCTTTGAATTTAATTTGATAATTTGACTTGAATATGTTTCCATATTCTACAACTTAGGAGTTTTTCAACTAGAATTGGTACCAATGATCTGCATAAATTTTTGCTTCCAATTTCTTTGCCAAAGTCTCCCTCTCCCATAGATTGACCTTAAATATTTAAACATTAATAATGTAAACATTCAACCCACTTCCATTGGAAATGATTTTATATATTGGGTAGGAATTCTATTGGAAGTATAGTTGAACCTAATTGATAGGAACTTTAATCATAAAAAAATTTCCTTAGGGCTTTTGGCACCATTCTCAGATGATCTAGATAGCTAGGATTTGCAAAAAATGGGTGAATGTGAGTGGAACTTTGCCTTGCTAGGAACATATAGACTTAGCTAAAAATTTGAGTTTTTCCTCTTTTTAATTCACTCTAAATGTTTATACTTGTATAATAACTCCTACTTGTACAACATTAGCAAGAAATGGAAAATTCATCATGGAATACTTGGAATTCATGAGAATAACTACTATGTTTTCTTGGAATCTATGCTCCATTCCTTTTCAGTCACTAATATTTTGAGAATTAAAGTGCTCCATAACATTATGGATTTTCCTACAGGGGATTTATTTTGGTTAGAATAATATTTGGATTGGACCCTTTGATGATCCATAGAGAATATTGAATCTATTTTCAAATTAGGCCTTACTAAAGAGAGAGATTTGGTCCTCCATAAATTCTATGATCTATTATGACCATTGTTTCTTAAAGTTTGTAAACAATTCAAAACATTTACAAGTATTTCAATCCCTAAAATGATTCTATAAAGTTAGATTAACGTTGAGCTATTTATATTTCAGTAGTAGCAACTTACTAAAATGACAGCTAAAATTTGCATATAAACAACTATTTTTCAATCAGTGACCAATAGTAGCTAATTTATAGTATCATATAACATGACCAACTTTTAGTCATTTTTAGCTTAGCTATTGATTGGTTGTCTCAATTTTATCATATAGTAGTATATTTAGTCATAAATTTATTCGCTAACTTAGTCATTAGTTGTGACAATTAATGGGAAAATACACAACAAAATATACTACTATCATCACCCAAGAAAACCAATTAAGGACCAAAGAAATATGACCAAAATGTTTGTCGCGTTATAAGATACTACAAACTAGCTACTAATAGTCATATATATGCAAATTTTAGTCATTGTTTGAAACCAATTAATGACCAAAGAAATATTACTAAATTTGATTCTTGTTATAAGATACTGTAAATTAGTTACTAATAGTCACATATATGCAAAATTTAGTTGTCATTTGTAATCAAAAATTTATTATTTACAGTAGTCATTTATCATTTCTTGGTAGTTTAATATTCGTTTTACAAAAGACTCATTTAGTAGTTTATATTCATTTAATTTAATTTCATTAATAATCATTATAAATTACTAATGTAGTAGTTTTAGATTGATTTTCTGTTCATTATTAATCAAAATAAATTAATTAGTATGCTTTTGCAATTAAATTAAAAAAATGTCATACAATCTACATGCTCATCTAATATGAAAACACAAAGTTAAATACATTAATTACAATATTAAATAATGTCAAGTACAACTATAAATAATTTGAACCACAAAGTATATTATATGAAATTTCAAGTATTAAAATATGAGTTTCCAACTTAATATTAGTTCGACTACAATTTACACATGGAATATGTTTTCATCATTTCAAAAAATTATCATTTTGTTTACAAGGCATTCCAAGTGAATTCACGAACTCTAAAGACTTGACCATCAGTCGTTATGTGTGTGTCTTGTGTGAGATATTGGCTTTAAGGATATCACTAGACTGATTCTCCTCTCTTTCTTTCTACATTTGTATCTCCAATGTTATTGTTGTTGGGATTATTGTGAGCATAGATCCAACTAGCTGATGTTGGCATGTGTTAATGATGATAATTAGATCATGTTTTCATTGATTTCAACCATTGTAGACTAGCTTATCTGTAGATGCCATTGATTGTTGCATGGTTACATCTAGTTGTGTTGGATTTGGGATAAGTGTGTTGGAATGGTTGTCACCCTTATGAGCTCACACAATTTGTGAGTGTCATTATGTGATGGCTTGATTATTGACCCTATGATGGTGGCACAATTCTGATGGTTATATGATGGCATGGGTTTAGTTGATGATTCTGTTATAGGTTGTCATGTAGATTTAGATGCGATGGTGATGGTTGATGGCACACTAGTTGAGTTGTCAGCTAGGTCTTCATTAGTTCTTCATGTCTATTCCCATGAGGATAATTGGTTCTAGTGATGTGATGGCATAGTGATGGTTCTATAGAAGTATTTACTGGTTTTTCAAAGGTGTTTCAACTTGTGGAGATGATTGTAAGACAACAGAGGACTTGGTTGCACTCTTGCCAACCTTGTTTTTGGGCCTTCAAGGTCAATTTGAAAGTGACATTTGGGAGACTTGTTTGATCCACTTGGAAATGTGTCAGAGCCCATAACATAGGTTTGGAGGATTGCCTGGGAGCTAGATAGGATGTTCCAATATGTGGCAGAGGTTATGGAATGAAGGTTTGATGTTTTCACCTATGCTCTACCCTAGTTCCTCCCTTGTAGGATCATGAGAGTGACTTAATTGTCCCATTCACATGGACAGAGGCTTGTGAGGATGAATTTTGGCTGAGTACATACAGTTTCAAGCATGCCATTGAGGCATTTTACAGGATTTTCTCTACATTCCTCATGTTGTTTGGAAGTAAATTAACTTGGAAATTTGTAGAGGCTTCTAGAAAAAGTTGAAAAGATCAAAAACTACCTGAAAATGTCCTCCAATGATGTGAACTCATTTAGTACAAAAGTAGTGGCCTTAGTGAATTTATTTGGTCCAATTTTTGCACCTTTCATCCTAGCCCTAACCTCAATTTCTCCCTATAGGTTTTATATTCTTTTCTTGTGAGCTTTGTGACCATTGATTGTGAGTAGAAGGAATGTGCATCTATGTAAGTGAAGGCTACATAGAGTGATTATGTTCCATACCTATTGGAGAGTGTCGATGATTTAGACTATGATGCAAGATAAATCACAATTGAACTTGTTGGAGTACATATTTTTTGGAGAAGTTTTTGTATCCTGCTAGAGTGTTGGAGATCCTCTCACATTTATTTTATAGGATATTATGATACATTTGACACATAGCCATAATGTCATGATGTTGATTGTATTATGCAACATTATATTGTTGTGAGGGTTTCATAGTATTCATATTTGTTGTGGCCATATTTTTTCTATTTGGAGAGAATATGTTTTGCGGAGCTTCTATTTGATTTGATGATGAGATCTTACTGTTGAGAGAATGCATGCAGAGTTGAATTGTTGTTGAGGAGTGAGTCTTGGATCCATCCTGAAAATACATCAAATGAGGTCCGCATAGTAGTAGAGGAGTAGTGTCTTCAAGGGAGAGGATAAGTGATATCGAAGCTTCATCAAAAGGAATGATTTCTCATCTAATGGAAATTTTATAGTCCTATCGAAGTTGAGAGAGTATAGTTGATCATGGTGGCCTTTAGTGGATGGTATTTTGTACATCTATAGAGAAAAAATTCTTCTTAGATGATCAATAGTATTGACTCTCCTAGCCAATCAATGTTGGCATATTTTACATGAGGTCGAGTCTCCATATGGGAGTTAGAAAGACATGTAAAAGATCAATTTCTTGACATAATATAAATGCAAAGTAGAGCAACAACAACAAGGGTGTTTTTTCTCTCGGAAGCGTTTCCACTATAAATATTGTGTCTCATGTGTGAGTAATGTAATGTGCATGTTTATTGTTTTGTAGATGTTTATGGCTTTCAGTTATGTTTATGTGTTGCACATGCTATGATGTTTATTAGTTGTTGGTTAAGATATGCATGATTTAGTAATTGAAGGTTAAATTTCTAAAAATAATATATAGATCACAGTACTGATTCACCCCCTCCTCTTAGTAGTAGTCAAAGGTTTCCAACAATTGGTATAAGAGCAAGGATCTTGGTTGCATCTTGATCACCAAAGAGTAGATCTGAGGTTTGTTTGTAGAAATTGATTTTTTTATGGAATGGATGTCCTCACTACTACAAAATACAAGGTATGGCACAAAAATGTAAAATCTCAGTTATTATCTTGTGGATATAAAATCTTGAGATTAGTATGTGAAGGTTGTGGTAAATATCCAATTGTAGATGAAGTTTTGCAGCAAGGTGCACAAGCATAGTATATAATCGACAAGAATCTTCATGCTCATGATATGAAGAGACTAGTGGGTGTGAAACATGCAAAATAAATGTGGGATAAGCTAGAATCCATAGTTGATGATGGTACTAACAACAATAAGGAAAATGAGAAGAAGAGCAACAAGAAGAGGAATAAAAGAATAACAAAAGGAAGAGCGTTCAAAAACATGAACCTTAGGCACAAGAGTCTCATTCTGCTAATGCACATGATTTAGTGGATGAAGAGAAGAGATCAGAAAATAATGAATCCAAAGTTATAACTAGTAATAATTTTCTTTTTGGTTACAATTTTGCGGATTCAGTTTTAGATCATGATGAAGCACATAATGAATATGAGAATATTATTAATGTTCTTAGAGATGATATTTGTAGAATAACATATGCATGCAAGGATGAAGAAAAACTATTACCAATATGTGATGATAAGGAGGCCGAGCTCAAGGAAGAGATTGTCAACTTAAATACTAAGCTGGTAGAATCAAAGAAAGTTGAGGAAGCAATATCAAGTGAAGGTAGAAGAGGTTGAGATATTATAAGTTGAAGTTGTTTTCTTGAGAAAGCAGAGAAATATGGAGAAGAGCATGGTAGCCTTGGATAATTTTATTGAGACTTAAAGATCACCATTGAATAAATTTAGTCTTGGATTTCAAAAGGGTGAGACTAGTGTGCATCTAGGTAAAAAAACCAAAGAATAACCCAAGACACATGTAGCAAACAATACTAGGAGAAAAAGTGAGATCCAAGGAAACAGGAAGAAGATACATTTGTTGAATAGCAAACAAAATAACAAATAAAGAGAAAAAATTAGAACCAACAATCAATCAAGCAACAAAAATAGCAATAGAAAAGAAAATCTCAAGGAGCTCCTACATTCAGAAGGATTTTTTCTCCTAAAGATGATCATGGAAGATCATTTATATTTCAAAGGAGGAAAATTAATTTTATTCCTTTGATGCATGGGATACAATGTTACAACTATTATAAGTTTGGGCATATTGCATAAAATTGTTGGAGTAGAACATATAGACCACATCAACAGAGACTCCAACAATATGAGTAGCTAAGGAGAATGACTAATAGGTATAACTATGCTTTTTATGGTTATTTTCACTCTTGTCACTATCTTTCCATAAGGTAATAGATTTCAGATCGAACAGTTGAATGACAGACACATTTCATGCCAGGTTTAGATTTACCATGAGAAGAAAAAGAGTTGATCACCTTGTCCATGTGGAGTGACTTATATGCCATAGATTTGGCCATATGGTAAGAGATTATTTGCTTCCTTATTACTTATGGGAAAAATATCAAAATAAGAAAAAACCAAGAAGATATAGCATAAAAAGAGTGATTAAAAGGAAGAAGGTGATCAAGAAAGAAAAGAAGAAGTCCAACACAATGTGGAGGTAGAAGGAGCAACTACTCTTCAACTAGTGAATATAATTACCTTCTGCAGTCCATGATTATTCCTGCATATTTATGGAGGACTTCATAATTCATGAGACATTCATAACCTCGAGGGGAGCATACAATAGTGGTTGTAGTGGTTATGATTATTCCTTTTTAGCCTCATGCACATTTAGGTCCACATGATTAACCTGTCTATTGGAGGTATATTGAGCTCACGGGGAGCTATGCATGGTATGAGATTTATATGTGACATTTATCATTTTCTTCATTTCTTTTCACTCAGTCATTTGTGGTATATTTATATGTGTTTCCATGAGTGAAAAAGAACACATTTGTTAGCCATGTACATGCGTTTGGTTTCTACTAATAACTAGTTTAAAATATCTGCAACCGTGCATAGATTATGATCATTACTTTAGCCTGATGTATTGTGATGACACGTGACATGGACCAACTATGTGCAGGATGTCCTATGATCATTATTACAACTGTGTACTTGCTACTATTTCATCATTATGTATTGGTTGAGAGTTTAGTCAATAGTTTTTGAGTCATCATGATGATAGGATTGTTTTTGGAGGAGTCTTATGGAGTCATTTTGTAGCCACATGTGTGGCCTAATGATGATGTAATATTCATGATGTATTATGTCTTTGAGTCATTGGTCCATATAAGATGATCATAGAAACTATGTATTTCATTGTAAAATTCATGTAAAATACTCATGAAGCCATATACTTGTATTGTACTATTTTTTTGGTATTATAGTCATAGGTCATGAGGTCATGTTATGGTCATATATTGGTCATGTATAAGGTAGTTTATCACTTCTACAACCATGTATTTATCAATGTATATTTCATATGAGTCTTGGTCATGTGGAGTATGGTGCTTCCCTCTTGGCAAGGAAGCAATGTTTACAGTAGAAACAACCCATTGCAGGTTGGAGTTGATTTTGGCGATGGCATATGCTCAAGGGGAGAATTATTTGTTCCTATTTTATTTAGCCATACATTATTGGCCTTATAATCCACTTAGAGGTATCATAATATGCCTCATGTTATGATATAACAGTTTGGGTTTTTGGATTCATGTGATGAGATACTTTGATAGTTTCTACTATGTAGTTATAGAGGAGACTATGTATGTTGCCTCATGTGGATGTTGCTACATATTATAATGATTCTTATGTGATGTTGCTATGTGGAGGAGTTTTGGGTGATCGCTCATATTCTCTATTATGATGATGTTGTATATGATGCTTGTTGTTGCCTTATGTTGACATATTGTTTTTTGTTGCTACTGATATGTGGAAAGATAAAGGATATTGTTTGCTTCTTGTATGGAGGCATGGATTATCACTGATTGCATTATACTATTGCTACTTGTAAGGAAACATGGATGATCATTGATTTCATTATAATTCAGCCATGTAAATATGTATTTCTCTAGTATTTTTCTTCAGTTCATGCTACCTTACCATATGGAGTTGTCCCTTTTCCATTGATGTCAAAGGGGGAGAGTAGAGGATGATCCTCTGGAGTTTGTGTATGTTTTCTATCAATGCCAAAGGGGGAGATTTTTGGAATTATGATGTGCATGGATCTAGCTCATGTTGGCATTGATTTAAACCATTGTATCCTGGATTATGTGTAGATGGCATTCATTGTAGCATGGTTGCAACTAGTTGTGTTGGCATTGTGATGAGTGTATTGGAATCATTTTCAACCTTATGATGTCAACCTTATCAGGTCATGAAATTAGTGTGTGTAGATATGACTTAGCTAGACAATTGATCCTATGGTGGTGGAAAACTTTGTTATGAAACCAGCTCAAGAAAAGATAGAAAAGATAGATCAACGCCTTAGAATTCAGCCTCTTCGAGGGGG
>APFE031349526.1:188842-281009 GCA_000404065.3 Pinus taeda
TCATAGGGATGCATGAACCATCTGGAGGCGCTTCAATACACGTCAAACACTCTTCTAGAAAGCTCTAGAAGTGACCACAAGTAACTTTTTTAAGATGAAACTCGCGCCTTTTGACCTTTACAGGAGTACGCACCCATCCCTTGACTTACAGAGCGTACAAATACGCAGGTACAATGAGCTTGGGATGCGTACACGCAGGCAAGGTAGAGAGAACCTGCGTACCCAGAGATAAACATGTTTTTTTAAATGACTTTCTCTCTTTTTGAAGTTTGACATGAAGAGCAGAGGTATGAGGCTTGACAAGGAGGACAATATGACTATTGATGGAGCCATATTAACTGCAGATAGCCATGGTGACAAATTTCAGTGTAACACACCATCCGTCACTTTCATCCATGAGTCAGTCATGTCATCATTCCTTTCATTATAAAGTGATCCATTACTTTACATATGGCCTTGCTTCATGTCATGTTTAATTCTTCATGCCATATTTTCTGAAGGATCTTACGTCCTTCTATATGGTCCTCTTGGAAGACATCCACAGTTCCTCCCTTGGTAATTCTGCTTAAACCCATCTAGATATTTGTTCAAAAATAAGAAATGAACACTTAAATAAAAAATACCTTTGTGATGGTATTTCATCATGTCATCTTCCAGTTTGCATCAACATTCCGCATACATGTTGACATATATCCCAAAGATATCCATTGTGAAAGGTCTCCATTTTTCATACTTTCATAAGAGTCTTCATATCTTTCCGGGAGAGTTCCTAGTCAAATATTCTAGTCCTTGGATGTTGATTTCCTTTTCCATGGTTTAGTCCACAATATCTTCCTTAAACAAATTTCCTGTAATTACTGTGAATCGTCTCATTTTCATATGAGGACACATTATGTTGATTTCATCTAGTGTTACTCATGCCTTCTGACAACCTTTCATAGGAGGATATTGTAGGGACCAACCCTATATATATATATATATTTTAAATCACAATAAAATGCAACTAGAAGAGAAAAACATTGAGAATTCAAATTTATTCAGCACTACCTAACACATCCCTGAATTTCATTTCACTGAGCATATCATAAAATTTACATGTATTTAACTAAAGCCATAAATAAATCATACAAAAGAATATTGTAACACATATGCACTGTTCACCAGAAGACAAGATTCCAATTGATTTTCCGTTACTTGTCTTCCCTTGTTGTTGGTCACCTCCAAGTGTGAATGACGATGTGCATGATCCGAATGCAATGACCCACTGGTTAACCTCCCAACCTACTCCTTAGGTACTCTTCTTCCCCGCAGACCCCTGAGCTGCAATGGGGTTATACAATGGAGGAATGTAATAGCTGGTAGAGGAGAGCACTCCTTGGCTCAAGAGTCCCCTCTCTAAAGTCCTCTACCTCACCAAACTCACTATAGTTCATAGTCACTACTCTGACATAGTCTCATCCATCCAACCATATGGTCCCTAAAAAAAGTCCCCTCTCCCAAGGCTTGCCCCTTATTTTATAGCAGTCCTCATAGGTGACACTTGGCATGTCATGCATAATTAATTATTCTTTATAATTCCATAGTTTTATTATTCACCCACCCATGTGTTACTCTCTCATCAAGGGTCTCCAATATTATTTACTTAAATTTTAATTTAAAACTAATATTTTCCTCACCTCAACAAGATTCCTATTTCTTCTCCTAGTTGCCTCTTGATCCCCCTTTTTACTCCTTAATTTGTGTTCACTACTAAAATCAATTAATGAGTTAAGATTTGATCCCTTATCTACTCCCTAATTTAACTCAAGTTATCTCTTAGATGGATATTTTTATGTTGGTTGTTGCCACATGGAGGTTCTCTACATTTCTCTAAAATTTAATTTATTAAGCTTATTTTAATTCACCATCCTCTTCTCTTAATTAGGTTTAACTATTTTAGGATTAATCTTTATCCTTACATTTATGTCCCTCTTTCCCTTTTTTTTTTTTACCTAATTAAACTGCATTATCTACCTAATATTTTCCAACATGGGAAGGGTAGAGTTTTTAAGGTAAAATATTTTATTTCTTCCTATGATCCTCTTAACCCAAGTTTTATTCTTGATTTAATTACCTCGGTTTCTAACATCATTTACCATTGATGTGAATTTACGTGGTTTTCATATATTGATTGTATTTATTAATTTATTTATTTTTAATGATTCCAAGGGTACCAAGTTTGGTTGTGCCCTTCAAGAACTTCCCTTAAAGTTCCAAGGGTGTCACGCCTAATAGTTTATTTGTGATGCCGAGGGTTCCAAGTTGGTCGTGCCCTTCAAGAAATTCCCTTGAATTTCCAAGGGTGCCATGCCTAACATTTTGTGATGCCAAGGGTGCCAAGTTGGTCGTGCCCTTCAAGAAATTCCATTGAAGTTCCAAGGGTGCCACGCCTCTTGCCCTTTAAGCATTCAGTGGCTATGAGGGGAAAGTATAGGTGTAATGACAGAGACCACTATCATATCTTATGTTGCCTACTATAGTGAGACTAACGGTGTCGGGGATCAAGGAATCTTCCTTGATGCGCGCCCCCCAGTAAAATCCTCATGAGCAACCCAACTTTGGGACCTGCCCTCATGACATCGTGATCTTCAAGGCACAGGTGTTTCAACCTTTCCAGCCCAAGTCACGGCGGGACTCATAGTGGGTGAGATTAGGGACACTGCCTCACCCCTCCCATGTAGTTCCATCCAATTTTACAACCCCATCACCCATATGTGAGTCATTTAGCCAAGCAACTAATATGTGCCTGCAATCAATAACATACCATCAAAATCTAGATAAACATATATAGCAGGTTTCAAAATTGACTTAGAATTTCAAAGATAAAATAATATAAATTTTCATTAAGCCAAGTGTCATCAACTTGTCATATGTGAGTGCATCTGATGGTTTCCTTCCATACTCAATAATCATCATTAACAAGATTCCTCAGTGTTAGTCATTGTCATAAAAGCATCATTAACATCACCTAGTCATTCACATCATTGCTCATTGTGAACCAGAACTAATGCAAGTAGGTAACATGGGGGGCACATCCATCATGGCTATCATCATCATAACATCAATGGAAACATACCTATCCATCAAAGCTATCATCATCATGATATCAGTAGAAAGCATACATATCCTTTACTGCTATCATCATCATAAATTCAATAGAGACCAAACATAACCATTTATGCTACAATCATCACAGTATCAATAGAGAACATGCATAACCATTAATGCTACAATCATCATAATACCAATAGAGAACATGCATAACCATTAATGCTACAATCATCATAATACCAATAGATACATGCGTAACCATTAATGCTATCTTCATCATAATATCAATGGAGAACATACATAACCATCACAACCACTAATAATAGAGTCATATGTCTAGATCCTGAGGTCCTCAAAGAATAAAGTGTGGAACTTAGGGCTAAATAAATTTTAATGACATATCATTACCAGTCAACTAGAGCAGGGCACTACATACACCCCCTCTTAATAATGAACTTCATCTCAAAGTCCTTGGAATAGGTAAGAAAAATGGTGACGCATTTCCTCGGTGTCCTCCAAAGTAGCTCAATTGGGACTATTGTTGTCCCAATAAACCTTAACCTGGTCCACTAACAGTCGTCTAAGTTGCAAAGTTCATTGATCCAGTATGTGAACTGGTTCAACCATCATTGTTCCCTCGTCTGAAACCTGAAATGACCAAAGTCAATAACATGCGAAGGATCTGAAATATAATGACGCAAAATAGAAAAATGAAACACATCATGCATACATGCTAAAGATGGAGGTAAGGCAAGCCCATATTCCACCGACCCTTTCCTTTCTAAGATTTCAAGAGGTCCCACAAAATGTGGAGACACTTTTTCTCTCTTTCCAAATCTTATAGAGAATTTTTTCTTTTTTTGGGGCCTTACTCTTAGGAACACCCTATCTCCCACTTCATAACTTTGGTCTACCCGATGAGCATCAACATAGCTCTTTTATCGATCTTTTGCTTCTTTTAGCGCCCCCCCTGCAATCATAGTCATTTTTTTCTTCCATCTCTTGCACCACTTTTGGTCCTATTAATACTTGGTCCTCTAGTCGGTCCCAATTGAGAGGTGTTTTGCAAGGTCTTCCGTATAAGAACTCAAATGGCGCCATCTTGATGTAACTTTGATAACTATTATTGTAAGCAAATTCCACGAGGGGTAAAAACTCCTCCCATCTCTTTTGTTGGTTCATCACATACATCCGAAGAATGTCTTCGAGGATTTGATAAGTCCTCTCTGTCTGTCCATCTGTCTTAGGATGATAAGTAGTGCTTAAGTTCAACTGGGTTCCCAAGGATTCTTGGAAACTAGTCCAAAACCTTCCTATGAAAACTGCACCCCCCCATCAAATATGATCTTCCTAGGCACTCCATGCAATCTCATAATCTCATCAATAAGAACTTTGGCTATTTCTAGTGCCTTATATGTAGTCTTAACTGGTATGAAATTAGAGCTCTTGGTCAACGTGTTCACCACTACAAATATGGAATCATGTCTTCTTTAGGTCATTGGTAGTCCCACAATGAAGTCCATTGATTTAACTTCCCATTTAGATTTTGGTATCTCATGGGGTTTCAATAACCCTGTTGGATGTCTATGTTCAGCTTTTACTCGTTGACACTCTAAGCATCTTGCTACCCAGTTCACGATGTCCTTCTCCATCCCTTTCTAAAAGAAGAGTGGTTTTAGGTCTGCACTCATCTTCTTAACATGAGGGTGTGCCATGTATACTACGTGATGTGCTTCATTCAAGATTAACTGGTGTATATCTTCATTCGGTGGTACATATATCCTTCCCCAAAATCATAGTATCCCATCATTATCAAGGGATCATTCTTCATATTTTGGGACCCTCATTTCATCCTCCCTCAAAATTTTGTTAACCTCCTGATACCAAGTGTCTTTAAATTGTAAATCAAGCAGTTTCTCCCTCAAATTTGTCTTTAAGGGAATCACTGAAAATATCTGAAGCCTCCTACTTAAAGCATAAACCACCCTATTTATTGTTCATTTTATGTAAGTGATATCAAAATCATATTTACTAATTAGCTCAGACCATCATCTTTGTCTTGTATTTAAGTGGTCTTGAGGGAATATGCGTTGTAGCCCACCATGGCCAGTCCTAAGCTCAAACTTCCTTCTTAGAAGGTAGTGCCTCCAAATATTTAGTGCATAAACAATTGCTGCCATTTCTAGATCATGGCTTGCATAGTTTTTTTCGTGGTTTTTAAGTTTCCTTGATGCATAAGCTATTACTCTTCCTTCTTGCATCAACACACAACCTAACCCTTCCTTGGAGGCATCAATACAAACCAAAAATTTCTTATTCCATATCCGGCACCTTGAAAATTGGTGTTGTCATTAATAACACCTTTAACCTTTGGAATATCTCTTCATGAATTTCTTGTTCTTTCCTTGGAGCTCGGTAATATACTTCCAAAGGAACAATTTATGTATTTATAGGTTCTTGATTATAGAATTCACCTATCAATTTCAAATATTCCTATAAGATTTAATCAAAAGAATACATTCAATCTACTCAACATAGTAGGCTTAGACTACATTATGTCATGTAAATGGTAGAGGTGGTTGGTAGCATTATCATAACATAAACTAAGATTGTCATTAGTAAAAAGAGAGAGAGAGTAAGTTTCTAATGTTTTATGATTTTAATAATGGAAGTACCAAAAACCCTAATATTAATACTAAGCATAAGTAAATATTGTGTTATATAACATACCATTAGAATAGGGTAATTATTATATTACATGCATGTATGATAGGGATACCAATTTGGGCTTACATTAATGATATAATATATAAGTGTTTATATAGCTAAAGTGTATGCTATGACACAATGATATACTTTGGTATATAAGATATCTAAGAACTAGTATTAATAATGAAATCCTATATAATAATAAATTCCATTATTTATATGGAAAAATAATTAAATAATGAAAATAATGTAATGGTTCTTACAATGTTAAACTAGCACAACCAAGAAGCGTAACTGACTAGAATAGTGCAAGAAATATTATTTACGTTCAGGTAAAGAAGCATATTTACCCACCATTATTTATGCATTTTTTTTTTTGTGCATAATTTAACTTTGAGTAAAATGTCAATATGTGGATTTACTATGGTTAATGCCCACCAAAATTTATGCAAGTTGTTGAGTAATTTTAGATAATAAAAATATTGATGTTGTATTTACAAGAATCTTGCTGTATGACCAAATTGTACATTAGTATAAAATATTTTTATAACTGACAAAATATTATTACATATTGTAATATCTCAAATTCAATATATTATAATTTGTGAATGACCGTAATTAAAAATTTAGTAAAAATAGATTCTTTAAAAAATTTTAGGCTCAACATTATTTTGCAACTTTAAACACAAGTCACAAAAAAGGTCAAAATATTCATATATTATCTGCTTTAAATTCAAACAAAAACCCAAAATGCTTTTCATTTTTCACATTCATCATTCATTCAAAAATGTTGGAGAGGTTTCTTGAGTTTGATTTCACTGGACTTTAGGATCTTTAAAGTTAAAAAAAATTACTTGACAAATATTAAGAGTCAAAGCAATTCACATAAAAAGATTTATGTGGAGGAAGATCTCATCAGAATGTGGGAGATGATCTTCAAGAAAGTGGTGGAGCTTTAAAAGTGCATATGTAGTTAATGCATCGAAGACTATTGCTATGGATCTTTGACCAAATTTATGACTAAGTCTAGTTAATATGACCATAATTTTAAACCCAATTCAATAATGTAGTGAAGCATTTGTTACAATTTTTTATTTTTATTTTTGCACTGTGAATTATTAAGTGAATGAATAAACCCTTTCCAAGCAAATCTACCCCTAATAATCATGTTAAATATCTTAATATGGACAACAAATCCCATTAAGCATGGTCATACTTTTTGATTCATATTATTTTATTGGTGTGTTAAGCAATTAAATAATTTATTACAAACAGAAATCTCATTAAATACTAAAAGCATGGAGTATATAAGATCTAATACCAGATTCGACAACACCATCAATGATTTGTGCGGCGTAACAGGGATCTCCTATGCTACACACCTAGTTCCAAATTTTCTCGTTTTATCATTGTCGTGTCTTTTGGGAGTCACAAAAATAAAAATAAATTGTAGGATTGATCTTATAGCTGTGTTGCCAAAATTAGCCATTATTATTTATTAACTAGACTTTTAGTTAATAAACTTGATGACGCTGATAGCGGGGACGTGTTCCAACGACATTCCTAGCTGCACCAAATGATTGAGATGGGATCATGACTCTATCTTTTAAAATCTTCACATGTTTGTGTTTATGTATTTGTTTCTATTTTTGTTTTTTTTTGTTTTTATAACAAATGGACACACATGGAGAGGCTTGCTGTCTTATGACTTGTGTTAACACACTGAACAATGAATAAATGATTCTTAGTTGGATCTATAGTTGAAGACATGGACATGGCCCTCGTTCAGTTCCAACTAAAGTTTCAATAATGGGTAGATACAAAGATTATGGAGGGCATTAGAAACCAAAATGAAATTTCAGACCCTTGATGGTGGCTACTGCAAAAAAAGGTTGAGATATATAAAATTCTCATTGTAATGGCCATGGCGATTGTTATAACGTAGCCATTTCCATTCGCTTCACTTGATTTTTGAACAAACAATGCAAGCAATAGCAAAGCGAGGCTATTGCCATCACTTTAGCTTCAAGAAGGAGATGCTAACCAAAACAATTGCATTGTGACCAGAGGAGCCGTTGCTTCTAATAACATTCCCGAGATCGTGAGAAAACTATGTAATCAGGGCCAAATTAGAGAGGCTATGCGATTTTAAGGTAAATCAATCCATGCCCACGTGAATAAAAATGGAATTGTGCCAATCAGATTTCTGACCAACACCCTTATGAACATGTATGCGAAGTTGGGGAGCTTGGCAGACACACATAAATTGTTCGACGAAATGCTTCATCGAGATGTCTGCTCTAGGAATATGCTAATCACATCATATTCTCCCCACGGGTCTGCATAAGATACAGAGATCGATTTTCCGACTTGACTGCTTTACTTATGTCTGTGTTCTCTCGGTTTGTGCCAAGCTAGGAGCTCTAGAATAGGGCATCGATATTCACCAAGAAATAGTTAGAAGCCAGTGCCAGATTGATGGTTTTGTAGAGAGTGCCTTAGTGGGTTTGTAAGCAAAGTGTTGGAGAATAGACAAGGCTCGAGAATTGTTTGACAGAAGTCTAAATGAGACAGTATTGTGGAACATCATGATAGCTGCGTATGGAAAGAAGGGACTTACTGATAAAGCTTTCAATCTTTTCTAGGAAATTTCCAAGAGAGATTTGGTTTCATGGAATGTTATAATTACAGGCTATGTGCAGAATGGGTGTGTAGACGAAGCGAAAAAGATTTTTCGAAAAATACCAAAACCAAATGTTGTTTCCTGGACTACCATGATCTCAAGATACGCACAGAATGGGCACAGTGAGGAAGCCCTGAAGACTTTTCAAGCAATGCAGCGTGCAAGTGTGAAATTGGACATCCAGGCATTTTCCGTGTTCTTACTACTTGAGCCAACATGGCAGCTCTGCAACAGGGGAGGGAAATCCACGAAGAGATACGCAAAAGTGGGTTTGAATCCAATGCTTTTATGGGAAATGTTTTCATAGAAATTTAACAACCACCCAACACAGAATAATACATTTCGGGTAGAAATAACAACCCCGAAATATCACCTAATACAGTAGGCCAAGCAAAAAACAACCAGACGCTTAGTTCATACAGATAATCAATGAGGTGTGATAGATGACGTGTGACGTATCCACTTTACCATATGAGGATATGCTAGAGTTGGTGTAATTAACTAATGACATGGATACTTTGTTGACTCAAGTCTTAGCTACGTGTTGTAAAAAGCTACTGACCCGGTTCTAATGTTCTGGTGAAAGATATATCCATATATCCTTATGAAGATATGGATAGTTACTGGTCTCCAGTTTTAGTTAAGGATCATCATTCACATATTCTCTGTGGATCATCTTCACCTAACAATAGATGAAGCATTACCATTATTATATTTTTACTAGATATATTTATGATAAGATGGTAAGATTAATTGTTTATCTGTCATATAATTATGTTTATCACAATGATTTTGATTTGGTCAATGTCGTCTTCTGGTTATCTTTGTATTTGTTTTGACATTATTTTGCAATCCTTTTTTTAATTCAATTTCTTCATCTTGTAATCTACTTCACTTTATTTTAGGAGTAGTTAAAGTTTCTGCACGTAATCGATTTTCATTCTAATATTTGTGGATATTTAACATATATTTGTCGAAAGCTCTTTTTACAACACAAAACACTGTTTGGTTTGCGTACAACATTATTCCGTGGTACCATCAGATGTAGAAATGCTTAGATACACAACATATAGTATAGTCAACAATAAGTCCTTTTGTTGCTAGCTTAGATACTAACAGTAGATGCAACGTATTGTCTGGTTGGTAACACACAAATATCTACTAATCATTTCTCCATGACATTTTATTTATTTGGAACTTACTTACAAATGAATAGGTGAAGTCCTTCACATATAAATCTTAGACTCTAGTGCCAACCAAAAGAAAACAACAAGAAATCATTACGCATTCTTCATAGCAAAAAAAAAATCAACAATCATGTTTAGCAAAACTAGTGGAAAAATCAACAATCACGTTTAACAAAACTAGTCATGCATGCATGGGCCTATAGGTCTCAAAGGTTCAACTTAGCTCTGATACCAAGTGTAGGGACCAACCCTGTATATATTTTTCTTTTTTTTAATCACAATAAAATACAACCAGAAGAGAAAACATTGGGAATTCAAATTTATTCAGCACTATCTAACACATACTTGAATTTCATTTCACTAAACATATCATAAAATTTACATATATTTAACTAAAGCCATAAAGAAATCATACAAAAGAATATTGTAACACATATGTACCGTTCACCAGAAGACAAGATTCCACTTGATTTTTTGTTACTTGTCTTGCCTTGTTGTCGGTCACCTCCGAGTGTGAATGATGACGTATGTGATCCGAATGCAATGACCCATTGGTTAACCTCCCAACCTACTCCTTGGGTACTCTTCTTCCCCATGGACCCCCAAGCTGCAATGGGGTTATACAATGGAGGAATGTAATAGCTAGTAGAGGAAAGCACTCCTTGGCTCAAGAGTCCCCTCTCTAAATTCCTTTACCTCACCAAACTCACTATAGTTCATAGATTCCAAGGGTACCAAGTTTGGTCGTGCCCTTCAAGAACTTCCCTTGAAGTTCCAAGGGTGTCACGCCTAACAATTTATTTGTGATGCCTAGGATGCCAAGTTGGTCGTGCCCTTCAAGAAATTCCCTTGAAGTTACAAGGGTGCCACGACTAACATTTTATTTGTGATGGCAAGGGTGCCAAGTTGGTTGTGCCCTTCAAGAAATTCCCTTGAAGTTCCAACGATGCCATGCCACTTGCCCTTCAAGCATTCAGTGGATACGAGGGGAAAGTATAGGTGCAACAACAAAGACCACTATCATCTCTTATGTTTCCTGCTATATTGAAACTAATGGTGTTGGGGATCAAGGAATCCGCCTTGATGCGCGCCCCCCCCTCAGTAAAATCCTCATGAGCGACCCAACTTTGGGACCTTCCCTCATGACATTGTGATCTTCAAGGCGAAGGTGTTTCAACCTTTCCAGCCTAAGTCATGACGGGAGTGCTAGTGGGTGAGATCAGGGACACAGGCCCACCCCTTCCATGTAGTTCCATCCAATTGTACAACCCCATCACCCATATGTGAGTTATTCAACCAAACAACTAATATGTGCCTGTAATCACTAACATACCATCAGAATATAGATAAACATATATAGCAGGTTTCAAAATTGACTTAGAATTTCAAAGATAAAATAATATAAATTTTCATCAAACCAGGTGTCATTAACTCGTCATATGTGAGTGCCTCTAATGGTTTCCTGCCATACTCAATAATCATCAGTAACAAGGTTTCTTAATGTTAGTCATTGTCATAATAGCATCATTAACATCACCTAATCGTTCGCATCATTTCTCATTGTGAACTAGAACTAATGCAAGTAGGTAATATGGGGGGCACATCCATCATGGCTATCATCATCATAACATCAATGGAAACATACCTATCCATCAAATATATCATCATCATGATATCAGTAGAGAGCATACATATCCTTTATTGCTATCATCATCATAAATTCAAGAGAGACCAAACATAACCATTTATGCTACAATCATCATAGTATCAATAGAGAACATGCATAACCATTAATGCTACAATCATCATAATACCAATAGAGAACATGCATAACCATTAATGCTACAATCATCATAATACCAATAGATACATACATAACCATTAATGTTATCTTCATCATAATATCAATGGAGAACATACATAAACATCACAACCACTAATATCACAACAACTAATAATAGAGTCATATGTTTGGATCCTCAACCTGAGGTCCTCAAAGAATAAAGTGTGGGCCTTAGGGATAAATAAATGTTATGAAATATCATTTCTAGTCAACTAGAGTGGGGCACTACATATATTCCTTTCCTTTGATCATGCTTCTCAATATCGAGTAGCGATCCATGTTACCTACAACCATACAACATGAATTTATAATATTGAATAAAAACATACATATATCATTTACCTTTAGATCATATAGGCTTCTTTAAATAACTTCCTTGATTGAAGAGAGATTCAATCCCTTTATTTTCTTCATCTCTTATGTCATCATACCATAATCCCATGAATTCCATAATTTGGAGTTCCTAATGAAGCACGTGCTTCCTCTCTAGATTGGTGAACCTTCTGATGAAGATTCCATCAGAGAATATTGAGGATGTTTCATATCCCTATCCAACAAATGTTACCTTTTGATGTATAATGAGCCTTGTCCTTGATGACTTCTTCCTTTCCTTAATTTTTCAATGAGGTTCCCAAGAGATATATCCTTCATATTTGACCACCATAGATTTTGTTCCAATTATCCTTCATGTTTCCCTATGAGATCTTAATTCTAATGATTTTCCTCTTTCATCTTCCTCCACTTCTTCAGTGAAATGGCATTCTTATCTATCTTCCTTGTTATTGCCTTACTTGAGCTTAGGAAAATGTTTCCTATAATGCACATAGCATTGAATATTAGCTATGTTCTTCTTTTCCTTTCGACAAATGTATAGATACTTTTTTCCCTGAAAATGTCTTCTTCTATCTTGCATAGAAACAACAAGTTGTTGAATGGGATAGCCTTCTTATCCTTATAGAAATTTGTTACCTTTTTCATTAGTTAGTGCATTTAGAACAATGAGGATTGTCTACTTATCCGATATCATCTCTCCCATATCTTGCAGTTGAGATCTTATGAAGATATCCCTCCATCCTTCGATACCTTCAATTTGTGTAGATCATATCTAAGTGATATGATCTTTCTTATCACATATTCAGAGAATAGTTCTATCAAATTATCATATATCTCTTTTGATGTCTCCAATCCTGCTATATGGGGAAAGAGGGGACCTTTGATTGATTTCATAAGAATCCCTAGAGCCCTTTGATCCCTTTCCATGTATATAGATAATTCTTGAACTTTGGATGGTTTGGGGACTTTTCCATAGATATGATCAATGAATTCACTTTCTTCGAGGACTATGTCTATCCTCCTTTTCCATGTAAGGAAGTTTGATGACCCAACCAAATTATAGATCTCCTTGCCGAATGAAGTTAATTTACTAGATTAGATTATAGAATAAAAGATACTTAATTGACAGGTGAAGATGAAATCTTCAATTGATCCCTTTGATGTTGGTTGATGAAGATGTATTAGTGCCATTTTTGGTTGATTTTCTTCCACATGAAATCCCTTTTTCAATAAAAAAGGAGATTTCCCCTTTTATGATGACAAGACCATTTATGTAGCTCCTTTTGATGATGGTGATTGATGCGGATGTCTTGATATTTCATTGGATGATCTTCTTTAAGAAAAATGAAGGGGTCCTTGCTTCAATGAGAGGGGACTTTCCTTCTAGTCTTTTGAAGATGATGACAATGCTTTTAGCCTTCTTTGGATAACTAGCCTTCAAGATAATTCGACTTCTTTGGCAGATTAGAAATACTTCTATGGTTTTGAATTTCTCTAAGATGATGTGATCTTAGTCCTATAAATGCTTCTCTTGGATTTCTATACTTTGGGCTACCTTTCATTGTAGATATATTCAACTTGATGAGGGTCTTTGTGGTCTTTTGATGATGGATAGAGGATCCAAAACTTTTTCTCATGTAGGCTTCTCCTTCAATCTAGGGTTTGATACTTCAATGTAGATCTTGACTTCACTTTGATATCCTTTAACTTGTTTTTGTGTCTTTCTCGAGATTCAATATTTGAGTGTCCCTTGATAAGATTCCATTCCTTGACTTTATCACCTTAGCTCTGATATCACGTTGATAAATCTAGGGCATTAATAGTTAGGTGATTTCTCTTTCTTAGTAACTCCTTGTGCATGCTTCTTACTTCATTGTATTAGGATATTCCCTTTTCTTAAGTTATTAGTATTCTTCTTCATAAAAGAACTACCAATGCATGAACATAAATAGACAAGAGACACAAAATGTAGGCAATGGTCCAGGGCCATAACCTCTCACTCTTTGGAAGGAATGTAGAAAATCTTGTAGATTCACAAGCTAATGCAATTTGCTAAAGCAAGAGACAAGAATCTACTTCTACTCTTTACAGTAGAAGCCTATAAACATCGCGGAAACAATAATCAATAGAGGAAGAGAATAAAAGGCACATAACACAATAAATATCCGGGGAAAGCCACAACTCAAAACCCCACTATCTATTTTGTATTAATCTAGAAAATCAAGATGAAATTACAATGCTTGTTCTCTCTAGAACAATCCCAACAGTCAACAAATTCAATCTCCAAATCATAAGCAAGGTCAAGGCCAAAGCTTAGCCAATTCACAAGCTCTCCAAGTCTCTATTCCAATGTTTAATTACTATGAAGGATAAATTTTATTTAAAGGGAAATAAAGCCTCTAAATATAGTGCAATCCCTCAAGGTTCAGTTCCTGATTGCATGCACTATCAGTGCAACTCAAAAAAATATAAAACAAATGGTACAATGTCCCTACACTCTAGTCTCCACTGGGTCTTTCTCAGAATCGGCATGCATGAGTTTCTGATGAGTAAATATTCAGTTAACTAGAGTAGCATTGGTCAAGTTCATTAGTTTCACCACTGACTGTTAACTCACCATTAGTTCTCTCATTTAGTTTGAGAACTAATTTAACTGAACTGACTCATGAAATAGAGTCTTCTATTTTACAACTCACAATTAACTTACAATGGACTCCTACAACGTAAGGAGAACATATACATGACTTCAAAAAGACTTCCAACTCGAATTTCCTAAGTTAAGTAAGTTTAATAAACTTAATTTTACTATTTTAAGTTGCTATGAGAATAGAATTCGAATTTAATTCACAGTTTAATTCAAGGACAAATTAAATTGGAATTTCTTGTTGCCATTTCTTAACAAGGAAAACGCACATAAAATTCTTCTTATAGAGGTTCCAATTGACGAATACTAAGACCAAGACCCTTTGACTTATTTTCCACTCCAAGACTAAGAGATAGGTTCTTTGGAAAGTCAAACTTCTTCTTGACTCCTCTTCCACTTCGACCTTCTTAGCATCAAGACATTGTCACCACCGAGATCTTATCACTAACTTCACATCGAGATCTCCTTTATTGTAAGACCTCTTCGTTGTCATATTACCGAGACATTACTTCTATGATGGAATCCTTTGAAATGTGATAGATCCATTACACTTAATTGTAATGGCATCCTTCTTATTGTGATTACATTGAACCCTTAACACTGTAGAAGCACCGAGCCTTCAACACTGTGATGGCACTGAGCTCACAATACTATAATAACACCAAGACTAAAATGGCATCAAACCTATAATCACTATGAGGACCGAAAAATATATTTTGAGATAGCACCAAATCTGTGGTCTCCATTATATCATTGATCTGTGGCTTCTTTCATAGCATCGAGACTCTCTCATAGAAATTAAAACTTCATGACTGTAATGATATCTGGACTTTTGACTATAATGATATTTGATCTCCTTCATCCTAATGATATCTGAATTAGTCACTCTAATTATCCACCAGCATTTTAGAGATATGTATGAAATTTTCTTCGGTACTTGTCATCCGAAATCTCATATATATATGTTGGGATGGGGTCCCTTGGGTCAGTTTTGGGGTAAAAACCCAAGTTTTGATGTAAAGTTTGATAAAAAGATGTAAAGTCTCTGCGAAGTGTGGATGCGGAGCACGTACTTAGTAAGGAGTCAAAAAGGTTTTTTTCCCTCACTTATGTAAAGTTGAGTCGGTTTTTGAGATCTACCCATGGTCTGCGGACCATGAGATTGTATAAATAGGGGTGTCTTAGAGAGTCTAAGGCAGATCTATGCTTTTTCTATGGGTACAACAAATGGAGTCTTAGAGAGTTAGCGCAGAGAAGTAAATCTTAGAGGGGGGAAAGGCTCTGTAGCTAAGTGCGCAGAGGCCTAAAGTAGAGTTTGCAGCTGAGTGCGCGGGCCCCTGCAGCTGAGTGCACAGGGAAGTTTTGAGACTGTAACCTTATACTAAAGATCAATAAAGAAAATTGTTGGATAAATTCATATGTTTTATTTGTTTCCTTCTGTTGTTTATGTTTGTGATATACATTGTGATGAGATAATGTCTTTATGAAATAATTATGTATTGATGGGCTAATCTACTGGATAAGTCTATTAATTAAATGCAATGCATGTTAAGTATTTATGCGGGAGTTATAATACTTTTTGTTAATTTTATTAAGCAATTAAGAAAATCTATGTGGATTCCGATTTAAGGTTATCCTATGATGCACGTAATTAGATAACCTATCTGTTAGAGGTCTTACGAAGCTGATCATAGACCTTCACGAAGGTCTAGAGGCCATTTGAAGGAAACTACGGCGCCAAGCCCTAAGGGATTAGAGATTTGTGCGAAGGTAGATCTAAGACATAAAATGACATCACACTGATCTCTGAATGCGGAAAATTGGTTCCAGCACCCCCCATAATGCTTCAAGTGAGACTTCAATCCACGCTACATGGGTTGATGCCGAAAGGTCTAGTAGTGTAGGGTTTTGTTTGGCACAACTAACTCTGAACTTGGGTCAGGACCCACTTGTAGTGCCCACCCTAGTTTCCTGACTCTAATATGACATTATCTTGCATACTTTAGTCTATGAGTAACTCAGGCTAAGGATCTAGAAGCGTGACTCTATTATCAGCAAATGTGATGGTTATGTATGTTCTCTATTAATATTATGATTACGATATAATTAATGGTTATGTGTATTCTCTATTGATATCATGATGGTGATAGTAGTAAAGGATATACATGTTTCTATTGATGTTATAATGATGTTAGCCTTGATCTATATGTATGGTTCCATTAAGGTTATGATGATGCTAGCCATGATGGAGGTATCCCCTATGTTAGCTACTTACATTAGTTCTGGTTCACAATGAACGGTGATGTGAATGGCCAGGTGATGGTAATTAATGCTATTATGACAATGACTAACACTGAAAAACCTGGTTATTGATTATTATTGAGTATGGCAGGAAAACCACCAGAGGCACTCGCACATGACGAGTTGACAACACCTGGTTTGATGAAAATCTATATTATTTTATCTTTGAAATTCTAATCGATTTTGAAACCTGCTATATATGGTTATCTATATTCTGATGGTTGCAGGCACAGATGAGTTGCTTGGTCGAATGACTCACATATGGGTGATGGGGTTGTACAGGTGGATGCAACTACATGGGAGGGGTGGGACAGAGTACCTGATCTCACCCACTAGCACTCCCACCGTGACTTGGGCTGGAAGAGTTGAAACACCTTCGCCTTGAAGATCACGATGCCATGAGGGCGGGTCCCAAAGTTGGGTCGCTCATGAGGAACCTACTGGGGGGCGCGCATCAAGGCGGATTCCTTGATCCCCGGCACCATTAGTCTCACTATAGCAGGCAACATGAGAGACAATAGCGGTCTATGACGTTGCACGATATTTTCCCCTCGTAGTCACTGGATGCTTGAAGGGCAAGTGGTGTGGCACCCTTGGAATTTCAGGGAAATTCTTGAAGGGCACGACCAACTTGGCACCCTTGGCATCACAAAATAAACTGTTAAGGTGTGGCACCCTTGGAACTTCTAGGGAAGTTCTTGAAGGGCACAACCAAAGGTGGCACCCTTGGAACTTCTGGGGAAATTCTTGAAGGGCACAACCAAACGTGGCACCCATGGAACTTCTAGGGAAGTTCTTGAAGGGCACAACCAAACGTGACACCCTTGGAATTTCAGGGGAAATTCTTGAAGGGCACAACCAAACTTAGCACCCTTGGAATCATTAAAAATAAATAATAATAAATAAATATAAGTAAGGAATGAAAACTAGGTAAAGTTACATCAAGGGAAAATGATTATTGGAAACCAAGGAAATTAAATAAAAAATAAAACTTGGAATAAGGAGGATCATAGGAAGAAATAAATAGAGTACCTTAAAAATTCTACCCTCCCCATGTTGGAAAATGCTAGGTAGATTAGGTGGTTTAATTAGATAAAAGGGGAAGACAAACATATTGTAAGGATAAAGATTAATCCTAAACCAATTAAACTTAATTAAGAAAAGAGGAAGGTGAATTAAAATAAGAAAATAAATTAAATTTAGAGAATTGTAGAGAAGCTCCATGTGGCATCAACCAACATAAGAATATCCCTCTAAGAGATAACCTAAGTTAATGTAGGAAGTAGATTGGGGATAAAATCTTGACTCATTAATTGACTCCAAGTAATAAACACAATTTAAGGAATAAAAGGGGGGAATAAAGAGACAACTAGGAGAAGAAATAGGAATCTTGTGAGTGAGGAAAATATTAGTTTTAAATAAAAAGTTAAGTAAATAATTTTGGGTGACCCTTGCTGAGAGAATGACACATGGGTAGGTGAATAATCAAGTATTAAATTAAAAGAAAAATACCATAATTATGCATGACATGCCAAGTGTCACCTATGAGGACTCCTATAAAAGAAGGGGCAAGCCATGAGAGAAGGGACTTTTTTGGGGGGGAACCCTATTGTTGGATGGATGATATGATGTGAAAGCAGTGACTACGAAGCTATAGTGAGTTTGGTGAGGTAGAGCATTTCTTTTAAAGAGGGCTCTTGAGCTAAGGTTGCTCTCCTCTGGCAGCTAGATTCTTCCTCCATTGTACAACCCCATTGCAGCTCGGGGGTCCGCGGGGAAGAAGAGTACCCAAGGAGTAGGCTGGGAGGTTAACCGATGGGTCTCGTTTTCGGATCAAGTGCGTCATCATACACTCGCAGAAGTTCCCAACAACAAGGGAATACCAGCGACAACAAAGCAAGCAAAGTCTCGCCTTCAAGTGTACGGTACATGTGTATTTCGTTACTACTTGATCTTAGATTAAAAGTATGTAATGTTGTGTTATGTTCCTGAATGAGTATCAACAATGTGTGTGTTGAATGAATTTGAAATCTCAATGCGTTTCTTTACTGGTTGTAATTGCCATGTGTTAAAAAATAAAAATAAAAATAAAAAATATATAGTTTTGGCAAGGGGGTCCTTACAAAGCCTTCGGCCCCTTTACTAGCATATTGTTTGCTCCTTTACCCTTCAACCAGCGCAACCTTAATCAATGCTTTTTCTACCTCGATCTCCATTTTTTACCTTGCATCGGCCAACAACAAATACCTCGCTAAGCCCAGCAGGTTGTTGTAACAACCATGCGGTTGCATCGGCCAACAAATACCTCACTAAGCCCAACATGTTGTTGTAACAACCATGCGGCCCTCCTCCTTGCATGTTATAGTTGTTTTGTTTGACTTGCGGCCTATTCCTTGGTTGTGGCCTCACTTCAAGTTGTCAACGGTCTACACACAACTTTTGTCCAACCATTCCCAACCAACATAACCTTAGGTAAACTAGGCCTTGTCCACAAATCTATCCTTTTTCAGTTGTGGCCCCTTTTGCTTCCTTTGCTAAGTGACTAGCCTTGATCCTCACAAGAAGAATGTTTCTTTTGTCTCCTTGCCTTTGTATTTATACATTACCAGGGAGTACCTCTTGGCCTTGTTGGCCGACCTTAGCCGAGTTGACACCTTAAGCCGACAATAATTAAATTAGAATTTATAAATTTTTTCCTTGAGTTCAAAGCCCACTCACTTTTGCTCCAAAATCCCAAACTTGGATGCTATTAACCAAATCAGAATCTGCCTCGAGGGCTTTTACAACTGGAAATAGCTTTCTAACTACCAATATTTCAACATGGCTAAGACCAACCTAGTCAATATTCATGATTTATTTCCAAGATCGGTTAAGGCTGACTTAGTCAGCTCATAATCCCTCTTGGCTAAAACACCATACTCTTGAGTTATGTATATATGCATAGCTCTCATTTATGATTTCACAAATCTTGTGATCACTCTTTCTAGAAGTGATTTGGCCAATGGGCACCATAAAATGTTGCACTCTCTTGTGATTGGGTTATTTCTCTTTATCTCGTGCTGCTCTTGGGTTATTTTTCTCTCTAGCTGGCGCTGCATTTCTTCTTCTTTACTGCAGATTTAACATTTACTACTTGGTTCCATTCAATCATTTCTCACTCCTATGAATTATCTGCTGGGACACCACAATCATAGTTTGAATATAAAAGATATGAATGCAACTTAACTACATTCACTTGCAGTCTATTTCTAATCAATTTTTAACTGAAATTAACTGTGATACACCTTGCCAGAAACCATGTCACAACTTGCCAGAAAAAGTTGGGTTATACATTTAGTAATCCACGCTAATAAAGACTTGGTTGTCAAAGTGTCTTTAAGTTCCCACTTATTCGTTTAAACTAAGTTAATTACTTAAGTATTATTATTATTACAATGAACAAAATTTAGATAGTTAAAGCTTGCAAGGCCTTGCTTCAATCAATTCTGATATGAGCTGCACATGCTTTAAGAATAAACAACATTGCCCTCAGGTTATCCATCTTCCAAAACCCATGTATTAGTTCACATCATTTATATGGAACAATTAAGTAAATTCCTATGATCAAGAGTAAGATCATTTATATTCTCAAGAGGCAAACGGTTGAACTCTAAATAATCCTGTTATGAACCCCCCTAAGGTATGTATATTGATCCATTCACGTAAAGTTCTTATGCATTTTTTTATAATGCTCATGCAGTATCTTTTCAGGAACATAGCTAGTTATGTTCCACTCTTTTTCAGCAGACCGCTAACGATTTTGACAGGGATAAGTGAGGTTGATGCCATCAAGGAAGATTTGCAAGTTCTGGAAGAGAGGAAGGCAGAAATTTATGACCAAAAGTGCATGCAAGTCCCTCACGAGAAACATTTTAAAACTTGACAAAAAGGAGGCCAAACCTTGTCAGCATGACCATTCCCACTAAGATAACAAACGCCATCCTCTTCCTGTACCATTACCTACTCCTTGTAATATATTCTCTACGTAAATTTCTTACAAATGCAATCTAGAGAGTTCAGACTTCAGACACAGATATTGTTAAGTCTGGAAAGTAATTACCATGGCATAAGATAGTCGATTTATCAACCTGGATGCTAAAATAATATGTTAGATTTAACTTATGTGTGAAATTTAACTGCAGTTCATTATATCTATTTCTAACAAACGTTATATACAACTATTAACAGCAATAAGTTTCAATCAATCATGATAAACTTTCAAATACAGATAAAGTCAACATGGTCAATATATAACCATATGGTTAATATATTTATCCGCACTTCATTATGACAATTCTCTAATAAAGGTTAAATACAACTTTTAACAGCAGTCAGTTGCAATCAATCGGGATCAAATTTAAACTATAGTTCATTTCAACATGGTCAATATATAATCATAGTTAATTGACATCAAGGTCAATAGAGGTTGAAGTGCATATCTATGGATGTTGTTTTCTTTATGGAATGGTGCATGTTCGATATATTTTTATACATTTATACAAAAATATCTAGAGAGAGAGAAATTGTAATCATGCTATTTTTTGGTTTGCTAATTTGTCTGGTACTTCCAGGACTAGCCTTCGACTAAGAGACCACGACCCAAGGACATCCAAGCTGTCAAAGTCCCCTAGGGATGGCACCCAGCCTGGGCCACACCAACCCTTAAATGGCTGGATTTTATGTACCCATGGGGTTTCGAACCCATGACCTTAACACAAGGAATGCCTTAACAAAACACCGTCACCGACTATCCTACTAAGAAAACATCAAATTACAGAAAAATTTGAAAGAAATTCTACTCGTATTGGAGAGCATTACCTTTGATCAAATGTTAGAGTTAATATCAAGGAGGACTGATATAAATAACAAATCCTTAGAAATTGAACAAGAGTTCTGCTTTTGCCATTCTTGCAATATATCAAGTCACTTATAGCTCTGAATTGGAAGGAGAAAGTGCTTGTGCACTTCAAAAAACTTTTTTCTCTCAAGTTCAATTTTTTCAGTAACTGCTTAATGTTCTGATAGTTGACCATACAACTTAACATAGCAAGTTGAGCAATGTGTTTAAGCACAACCATAAGAACCAGTTGTTTTATGTCATTAAATACTACACATTTTCATTTAACTCCAAGGTACAATTAGCTATTACTATTAACATTCGATTTTCCAATTCATAAATTTTAGAATGTTACGCTGAATAGGCTTCACCTGAATCAAGATATAATATGACCTTGTCAAAGACCAGAACTCCTGAACAGGTTACTGTTCTTGGGATTTATACAAGTCACTCACGGCTCTGCATTTGAAGGAGAGACTGCTTGTGAACTTCCACAAACTTTTTTTTATAAATCACTTGACTTTATCTCTAAGTGTGCACATCATTTTCACAGGAATCACGAGTCAAACTCACTGACACGTGACTTCAACTTGGATTGGGCTGGAAAAGAGTTAGACTCGTGAGTAAACTATCCTCCCCAATTGTTTTCCCAAGTTTTTTCCAATCCAGTATTTCACAGGAACCAGAGTCAAAGTCAAACTCACTGACTCATGAGTTCAACTTGGATTTGGCTGGAAAATATCCTTCCCAATTGTTTTCCCAAGTTTTTTCCAATCCAGTATTTTGTGCTTGTGTATTTCTTTATAGTCATATATGCATATTCCTTAGCATTTGTGTACTTGTTAAGTTTCTCCCATTTGCTGAATTTCTCCAGATCTCAGTTAAACTCTCAACTCTTCTGCGTCACCGAGTTGTTCCTGACTCCAAGTCTGGTAACCTTCATGCACATCTCTGCATGTGCTATAAATAAAAGACATCAATATTTAAGACTTAGTACTTGTGCATTACATTGCGTTGTCCAGATTCATGGGTGCATCAAAACACAAACATACATCTAAATTGCATGGAGTCTCTTGTATGGGGACATTCTAGTACCCAGGGTACTAGAGATGTCTAGTACCCAGGTTCATGAGTGCATAAAAACACACACATGCACATTAAAGTTGCATGGAGTCAACTTGTATGGAAACATTTATAGCGCCCGGGTACTCGACATTTCTAGAGATGGCGTACCCGGTACAAACCTCCAAAATAGGCTATGCCAAGTGTAGGTATGTACATCAATATTTTACACTTAGGGGTGCAATTAATCTCAGTTGACCAAGCTCATGGGTGCACCAAAACACAGACACAAACACATCAACCTTGCAAGGTTACTTGGGAGCGGGAGCGAAACGGGAGCAGGGGCGAAACGGGTGCGGGAGCGGGGGCGAATTTTTTAGAAGCTCCCCGTTTGGGAGCAATTCCAGGAGCGTTTTTTATATAATATATATATTTTTATATTTTGATGCATATATGTCAACAATCTAAAAGTTTCAAGCTTTCAAATTTCAATATATAACATTTATCATAATTGATCACCAAAGTTGTATTTGTAAGCTAAGTGTAACCATTACAACAAAGAATATCTAACATGAAATGAAATGCAACGAAACAACTTTCAACTTTCATGAAGCATCATATTCATAATTCATTAACAGTGAGTTATAATTGCCAACTTCAAACTTCAAACTTAAATTGTCATATATTGTTTACAAAAAATATCATACTAAATATGAAAGAGTCAACAATTATTAAAAGTTAAAACTCCTAGAAACTAGAAAAGACAAGTAAATCTATCATCTACAACTTCCTATTGCCGCCACAAATAATGTCTAATTTCTGAGCAGGTCATCGTGGTCTTCTAGGAATCTCCTTATGCACAGTCCCACGACCAGAACCAGAGGGCAAATGCCCTCCACGTGTGGATGTACAAGGAGGCGGTGACAGCAAAGGAACAAGACTTGGAACTCGAGCATTACTACTAGATGGTGGGGGTGGCATGGTTGTTGCTTCATCTTCATCTCTCATAAGTTATGCTTCTAGTTATTCAAGATGTATAGTGTCATCCTCCAAATTATCGTCCTCCAAGTGGTTGTCCCAAATTTTATATGATGGATCCTCATAAGCCTGATCACAGTAATGACTCAACAACCTCAAGTTGTAGTTCACAAAAACCAGATTTCTGCCCGGTTTTCATTGAGTCTATTTCTTTTCACATTATGTATGAAGTTATAGGTGCTCCAACACCTCTCTGCAGAAGAAGTATTTACAACCTATGAGAGAACTTGTTTGCCAATTTTGGCAAAAGTCCCATGCCGCCATATGCTTCCCACCATGTGAGAGCATCAAATCTGTCTCTATCTTCCATTGCATGCAAAGAACCAAAAAAACCAGTGCAACTAAAGTATTTGCCTAATTTAAGAAGCAGATTAGCACCCTCCTCCCTGTCAAGTACCAACTCCTCTAATGCTTGCATATATCCTGTAGATACCTCTGGATATGTATGGGGTTTGATCGTAACCCCATCCCCAGGTGCAGGTTGGCCCAACCAAGATGGAGACTAGTATTTTGGCAAAAGGATATATGCCAAGGCATGTAGTGGAAAATTAAGTTTGTTCCACCGTGTACACACACAATTGTGAATCAGTGGATACAAGTTGGGATAATCTTTCTAAACAATATCTTTTATTTGCCCCAACATGGTATCCATTTGCTCATACACCTCCCCAATCATTGGTTTATATGTATCTGCAAAACGAATCATGTGATAAATGGGCTTGGTGAATTCCAATACTTACCTCACACGTGCCCAAAACTAACCATCAAGAGCGGTCTCACCCACTTATTCAAAACCTTGCTTGTCAGCTGCATTTGTAGCCCTTTCCTTTAATACATGCTAGTGTGGACTTGATACCATCATAGACAATGACTCTCTTACCTTCAAAAGGCACCTGAAGGTGAGAGATAATAGCTAGAAAATCTAATCTTCGCAATCTTCAACAACTCTAATCTTGAGTGACTGCGGAAAAGCCCATGTGTATTGCTATGATTTGTAATAAATTTTATCATTTGTTTGCCTCTCTTATACAAATCACTAGTCCATTTCTATTGTTGGTTGTTGTTCTTAATAATATCAGGCATCAAAAGGTTCATTGTGTGACCCAAACACCCAAACCAAAATATGTTGGGGTATTTATCCTCAATAATTGCTCCCACTGCCTTATAATTAGCAACATTATCAGTGATCACTGGGATGACATTGTATGGCCCAATACGTTCAATTGTTTCAAGTAATGGTTCTGCAATGTTGATGTCGGTCTTGAACTTCTCTAAGTAATCATATGCTGAAAGAAAGATGGCACCACTAACAGACACGCCAAGAACACTTATCAATGGCTTGCCTTTTACATTTGTCCATCCATCAGATACAATGGACACCCCATGCTTAGTGCAAGTATTTGTCATTCTACTCAAAGAATATTTTTGTTTTTCATGATCAACTCCAACATTTCTAGCCTTGTCATACACATGGCTCTTGTATCCTTTAGGTCCATCATTTATGGCAAAAACCATTTCATACCAATAAGTTGAGCAAAGAACATTGAATGGTATCCCACAAGCATAGAGAAACTGGTAAACTTTTGAATCCACATCATTCCTACACCCTTCATCAAGGAAATCTAATATGGTTCTACACCTTAAAGAGAAGTTTCGTGACCCTGTGCCTCCATATCCACTGCTAGAGGAGGATGTTGAAGGAGATCTTTGTCCATATTGATGTGATTGCGAGCTTGGTTCAAAGAAACCCTTTGATTTTTTAGATTTGTATTGGGCTTCCTCCTCTTCCCTTATGTATTTGGCTCTATCTGTTGCTGACACACTTGCACAAGTCTTGATTCCTATCGATTTATCTTCATCCCATGACCTTTTCCCACATAGGTGCTTTCTGTCACGAGTGTATGAACTTGTGTAAGTTTTGTTACAATGGGGGCAGTCAAATTTCGTGGTTCCACCCCGTTTCCCTGCTTCAGGCCTAGAAACATATTTCCATAATGGGGTTTGGTCTTGTTTAGTTTTCTAGGCTAAACCATGTTTACTCTCTTCCTCCTCACCAAGGTACTCCTCTCTAGGGTTTCCATCAAATCAACTATAACCCACTTCTTCATCCTCTTCTTCATAACCAACCCTCCTCCTTCTACTCTCCAACACCATAATAACCAAAAAAAGGAACCAAGAAGAAGAAAATGCCATCCATATAAACATGATGTTTGAAATTTGAAGTTTTGAATCTGCAAAAAAATGGAGGAATGGGAATGGGAAGTAGAGAAAAAAATTATTTATTTATTTAGCAATGAACATTGAAGAAAAAAATGCTAGATTAGAGTGTAGATCCTACCTCTGTGGCCTTCAATCCCAAGCTTCAATCTCCCCTTGCAAGCTCCTCTCTCACCAAACTCCTCTCTCAAAGCTTCAAACTCTCTCTTTCTCCTCTTGCTCTCACTGGATGAAGTGAATAATGGGAGGGGAGAGGGTCTGTTTATTTTTCACCTTCCCCTTTCCCTCCCTTTCCTCTCTCCTCTCTGGGGCCGGAGTTGCCCTCTAGCTTGATCGCGCGGCCTTTTTTTACTGTCGGCTCCTGTTCGCTCCCTAAAAAACTCCAACAACACTAGGGAGCGTATTTTTTTATGGATGTGCTCCTAACTCGCTCCGACCTGGAGCACGAATTGGGGGCAGGGGGCATGAGGAGCGGGCCACACTCCCCCACAACCCTGCTTCGATTATATATATAATGAAGCTTGGAATGAATGCTAAAAACAATACAATGGTGTGTGTTACATAAAATCATTATCGGTTGCGAGAAGATGATACCTACAACAGAAAACTACCTGCAACTAAAAATTGATGCCCATGGGAGCAAAATGGTGGCAACATACGAAAATGCAGATACCCACTACATACAATCACTATACACAACAAGAAGATGAAGCCTATACAACCAAAAAGGGATGTCATAGAAAGAAAATGGTGTCTACTACGTGTTGTCCACAGCTAGGAGCCAAATTAAAGAAAAAAAAAAGTATACATGTATAAGTTGCCTCCTTCTTGTTGTGGACAGTATGCAGTGGACACCATTTTCTACATTATACATGTTCCAAACAAGGTTTAGGGTTAAGAAAATGCATTGCCCTTTTTCAACTCATATTTGTTTACAGCCAATCAAGAGTAGTAGGAGAGGTTGGGATTCATGGTGCTACTGCCACCCACCTTGGCTAGAATCACAGGTAACCTTGCACAGTATGGTTTGTGTGCTATCATAACAAGCCAAGGGGGTTTTTCGAAGTAGCAACACTATATGATTCTTGGAGGCAACAATGATTGTATGGTTCTAGTTACCGATTTACCCCATCTATAAATTAAGATATAAATGCATTTGTTGTTTTCCTATTGGGTGTGTGCATAATGAAGACTTTATTTTCAAGTTATGTATGCCCCAAAGAGCGTAAAGGGTTGAGTAAATAAACCATTGACCATTTTTTGACTTCGATGTTTTATGTTTATTTCTCTATAATTGAGGACACACGCATTGAGGGCTATAGTGTTTAAGAAATTATTTTAACTAGAGATTAGAGAAATAATGCAGTTTTTTTCAAGTCAATCCAACAAAATGCAGCAGGATGTTAGCAATTGTTGAAGACAACAATATTTGTTTCCTCCAGGAATGGGCACTGGGAATGCAACAATCTACAGGGAAGCCAGAAAACCAATCATACCACAATTTCAAGGGAGTTAATTAGCCTAAATAGTAACATCCCTTGAATTGGATTGGGGTCATTAGATGCATCCCCAAAGAGCTTAGGAAACGCCTGTCTTTTCCCCAGGTGAATGTTGGGCATCTCCCAAGCCACACCGGGCACACCCACCTATCATTTACTCATTTCCTTTCCACTTAACAAGGAACTGTCCCCAATTCTATAAAAGATCAGTAAATCTTTGTTCAAACATAAACTGGGAAATCCATTATGAGTCATTTTTTGACCAAATAAATTGTTGTGCTAGCTTCCTATGGTTCTAGTTCATGTATTGAAAAACATATCTTCTCAAACTAAACAATAGAACTATGGAATGGTACCTTTCCCAGTGAGACACATGCACCTCTTTGTCCAAGTATGATGACTCATTAAGTTTCATAATATTGATGCTAATATCATGAATACCAAGGTGCGCTCAGACAACACAAAAATCCTTTGGGCCTTCAAAGTCTACTTTTAGAGTTTGTTGCTTCCACACAGATTAGCGCCAGCTTTCATAGAGATCAAACGAAGGATTTTTCAATGATTTCTACCCATTTCATAGTCAAAGACATTTCACAGCCACTTTCATCAATTCTGGAGGACACTACTACTTTTTAGCAGCTAGAGTTCAAAGACTTTTAATGTCAAAGGTGCGAGCTCATGATTTTGATGAGCTATTTTTGCGCAACATGTGAGACATTACTATTTTTAGTAGTTGAGGTTTTGAGGCTCACATGGGGATATCTAAGAACACATCCAAATTCCTTGTAGAAAATCAAATTCAATGAGCCTAACTTCACCAACATGCACACATTGTCGATTTTTGGCAATGGTCATTTTTAGGCGTGCTAGATTTGGCAAGGATCTGTTGGGCATTGGATAATCCAGCGCTCGTCTGTTTCACAACATGTGCTTAACCACCTCTTGAGGATCCGTTAACTCTGGTCCATAGTTTCAAAACAGACAACTCCTACGCTTTGCAAGTAACTTGCGAAGGAATTAAGCAAAGAGGCAGAAAAACTCCCCATGGCATTGGATGAGCAAACAAACAAGCTCTTTAGAATCCAATGAACCATTCTTCAGATGCTTAATGGTAGAGGTTATCTCGTGGTGACTTCAAGATCAACACAACAAAAGAGTGGTTCCTCAATAAGTTCGGAAAAGACCCAAGGAAGGAAGATCTTGTTATCAATAAAGCCAAGTGCAACAATCCTTCTGAACATACATTTATCTTCTTTCTGGTAGAGGCCAATGTGGGAGTGAAGGCCATCAAAACATATGTGGAACATATGATATCTGAGGGTGTGTTTCGAGCTATATTAGAGGTGCGACAAGCCTTCACACATTTTGCAAGGCAAAGTCTCGAGGAGTTCTCGGGAAAACTTCATTTGGAAGGTTTCCAGACCTGTACACGCTATGTCAATGATGGATTCCGAAGGATTCACATCCTTGCAGCAGGAGAATGTTCCTAGGCCCTTCAACAATGAGAAACCAGATCTCTAATCTGCCTCCTGTTAAGGAGAAAAAATCATCGCTTCCCTCAGCCAAACAAAGAAGAAGAGTGACAAATACAACAGGGAAATACAACGAATTACACTCGCATTTACAAGTCAACCCCAAATCAAATGCACACATCACCCCAAAAATCCCTCTTGGCTAGTATAAGTAAGATAATTAATTCACAAGATTGGAGAGGAATTAACTCATGTATTAAAAAAAGAGATACAACTTTACACTTGAAAAGAAGGCCTTAGCTGCCAAGGGTGCGGCCTGTTGGCTAGTGAATGCATTGCTAAGGCGTTCGTGCCGTTGTGCAAGTCATGGGTTCAAACCCTTGCTTGGGGGTGATGTAGTTGCACCTGGAGGTTATAGTGGTAATCATCAGGGATCGACCCCATGTCTGGTGAGTACGAGAGCTGGCGAGTCACTGACTCCACTACTCATACAAAAAAAAGTCTTGCCACTAAAGAAGAGTCAAGGAACAATTGTCAAATGAAGTACAATGATCAAGGTTTATAAAGTAATGTGATCTAAAGGTTGTGAACAATTTTTTTTGGCTTTTTGTTTGTTCTGGTACAGAGGTTACAATGTTATCTATGTGCAATATGAGAATACTGATGAGAAATTTGAATATTGATCAGTGTCCCTTGAATTTATTAAATTTGAAGATTGATCATTGTCCCTTGAACATGGCTACTTGGGAGCGGGAAGCAAGAGTGGAAGAAGGAGCGAGGAGCGACATTTTCAAAAGCTCTCAGGTTAGGAGCAATTTTGGGAGCGAATTTTATATATTTTGATGCATATATGTCAACAAAAGCATGTAGAATGATGAATTAGTGATAACAACATAAAGAACAACAACAACAACAACAAAATATATATATGGAATAAACCATATAACATCATTCATCTAGTAGTTATAATCTTCGTCAACCACAAGTCCAAAAATTACAAGTTCTCATTTATATATATAGCTTCTAAGGGTGCACATAACCAAAATTGCATCAACTGCAATCCATCTCTAAACCGAAAATACATCAACAAATAGGCTCTAGATGGCCTCCAATGTCCAAACAAATCATGCTACAACAAATGCCTACGTATCATCAAAATCATTGCCTAACTTGGGATCTTTGTCATTAATATCACCCTCTCAAGTCAGGATTTTGTTTGAGAGATGGGTACATTTTTAGTAGGGTCATAATAGAGGAGTTCACCAACCAATGTCATTAAAATAAAGAAACATAGAGGGATTTGTGCTCTTGATTAAATATGAGTTCCATACCCTAATACATGACAAAATCCAATCTAAACATTGCGATCCCCCCAATCCTGAAATCCCGAAAAACTGATAACTTTGTTGGATTTTGAGTGAGATCTAAAATTTTACTTTCTCCTTATGAAACCCAATGAACTCGAAATTCTCAAGCATCCCAAGTCATTTCAAGGTAATGTTAAAAATTTAAGTAACTTTAAGAATCTTACATTACCATGAATTGCATATCAACACTAGGGTCATAGGCTTGCATATTACACTGCCCCACTCAAAAACTCTTCTTTTTTCAAGAAAAAATGTGTTAGGAACAATTTTGTGTACGAAACAACATATAAAAGATAACATAGATTAAAAGAGTAATAACAAGACAACAACAACAAATAACAAAAAAAAAATCAACAACTAATTAAAAAGGAAATAAACAAAACCTGTATAAAAACAACAACCTAAAGAGGAAATAAAAAATAAAAGAATAAATATAAGAAAATATACACACACAAAAAATGCGAAGCAAGCCAAGGAGCAAATTTTTTTTTAGAACACACTCCCCAATCACTCCCACTCAAAGTGCGCTTCGGGAGCAAATTCGGGGGGGGGAACTCCCCCACAACCCTGCCCTTGTATCAACTATGATTTGCACCGAGTATTGTTCACTGATGTGAAAATACGAAAAGAATAGAAATTTGAGATTTGCTACATGCCTTGTTTGGTATATGTGAATGTTGCTATTTGGGGCTCCTTATCTAAAGCCATGAGATTATGGAGCATGTTGGTGCTGAAGTTATTCAATGTGAATGTGTCATTGAATTCCTAGAGTTAAAGAGCTAGAAGAAGTTAGGTTAGAAGCAGATTTTAAAAGCAAACCTTGCAAACATTTTTAGAATAGACTTGAAGACTTTCTTTGAACAGACTTGAAGACAATATTGAAGAAGACTTTGAAGCTTGTTTGGAGTAGACTTAGAGCTAACCTCGAAGAATCTTTTGTTATTGAACAGGTTTTGGAGTAGCCATTGAAGAGATTTTGGATCAGTCATTGAAGCCATCTTGAAGCAATTCTAGAAGACACCATGAAGTAGTACCTTGATCTATTTGTTAAATTATTTTATGTTCTATGCTTAACAGCAATTTACATCAAAATTTTCTTATTAACCCCATATCAATTTCTAGAATTGCAATCACATCAGCATGATAGTAAAATGCAAATAGAACTTAAATGTAAATAGTAGAAGACAAGCCAAGACAAGAGACACAAGATGTGGCACCAGCCAGGGACAAACCCCGATGCGAGGAAACTCTTGATCAATTCTTCTTATATTCTTCAATAATTCGGCAGAGAGAGAAAGAGTACAATTACCCAATTTTGTAATTTTATGGCAGCAGCAACTAAACCCTAACCAACAAAGTCAAAGATGGTCAAACAAGTCAGAATTGACCTCAAGTCAACCTCAGTCAACTCGACCTCCAACAGCGATGATAAAGAGCGCAAAACAGTCTGAAAATGGTGGTCAAACTATAGTCAAGGAAAGTGCAAGTATGCGTTTAACCCTTGACAGTCAACTCTAGTCAATAGGAGGTCAAATAGACGTCAATTTTTGTTGTCTAGAACTGCAGCTTGCTTAGAAAAGGCTGCCCACACTAATCTACTGTCAAAGATACCCTCACGCTATTCAATGTTGCTAAAACCTTCCATTCCTTTTACTATTGTTTGAGTTGCCCCTGGAGTGATTTTGATCATCATCAATGTGATGTATCCTTTCTATTTGGACACTCCCTTGCATAGTGGCCAAATTAATTGCAAACAAAGCATCTTCCTTTCCTTCCACCCTTCTATCTAGGCTTTCCTTTGAAATGACCTTTAGACCCAGAATTCTTTCTCCTTTTGGCATCAGAGGAGAAAGCAGTGGGGTTGCCTTTACTTGAAGGCAATTATTGCTCCACCATCCTTGTCTCTTGTTGAATGCATCTTGACATCAATTCTTCAAATACCGGAATTCGATCATTTTTTACAAGAGTGGTTCTAAATATATACCATTTGAATGGGAGTCCTCTAAGGGTAGTGATAGGGAGTTCCTTGTCAGAAATGACTTCTCCAATCAACAGAAGAACATTTTTTATCTCAATGATCCTTAAGAAGTAGGATTGAATATCCTCATCATTGCCCTTCCTAATATCCTTCAACTTATTTTTGAGGAAAAAAACTTGATTTGCATCACTAACTTTAAACAAGCTTACCAGTCTGTCATAGATCTCCTTGGAGGTGTTCAACTCGAAAATATAGGCCACCAAACGCTTGTCAATTGAGCCTCGAATACTCTTTTTCACTTTGACTTCACCTTTAGTGTACTTGTTCTTTGTAGCAGTTGGTACATGTGATGGAGGCTCCGGAATTTTACCCCACATAGTCCAGCACTTCTTTCTCTTCCAATGTCAAATCAAAAGACATCTTCCATCCGTGATAATCAGACTTCTCACGAAGCTTGTCTTCGGCCGGGAAGTGGGATGAGGAACCCATGAAGCCTTTTGACCCTTCCAACTGTCTTCGATGATTTCTCTTTCACTCTTGCTTGGGCTTTGTCTTCACCTCAGCACTAATACCATGATAAATTATGGTATTTTCTATGCTTAAGAGCAATTTACATCAAATTTTCTTATTAGCCCAATATCAATTTCCATTATTGATCACATCAGCATGATAGCAAAATGCAGATAGAACATAAATGTAAACAATAGAAGAAGGGCCAAGACAAGAGACACAAGATGTGGCACCAGCCAGGGACAAACCCCAATGCGGAGAAACCCTTAATCAATTCTTCTTATATTCTTCAATAATTCAGCAAAGAGAGAGAGAGAGATAGTACAATTACACAATTCTGTAATTTTATCATAGCAACAACTAAACCCTAACTAGCAAAGTCAAAACTGGTCAAATAGGTCCAAATTGACCTCAAGTCAACTTTAGTCAACTTGTCCTCCAACAGTATTTATAGACAGCCCAAAACAATCTGAAAATGGTGGTCAAACTGTAGTCAACGAAAGTGCAAATCTGCAGTCAACCCTTGACAGTCTACTCTGGTCAATGGGTGGTCAAACAGAGGTCAACATTTGTTGTCCAGAACTAAGGATGCTCAGAAGAGGATCCCCACACTAATTTTCAAAAAAAGATACCCTCACACTGGTCAACGTTGTTGAAACAGTCCCCTTGCACCTCAGTCAACCCAAGTTGGTCACTGAATTAGATTTAGAGGATTGGTGTCCTCATATAGACCGAGTTGGAGTCTGTATTTGCTTAAAAGGATTGGTGCACTTATACAAGTTTTATGCCTTGTAGAGTTAAATTATTTGAAAAGGTTGGAGCCTAATTTTGTAAAATAGGATCTGAGTCCTCACTATTGGTTTGAATAATAAAGTTATTTTTTGTTTTTGCATAACTTGTGCTTCTGGCAAAGCAAAGTTAAAAAGGAAAACCTCCAAACCATCTGAAGATATCTCCTCCTCAGTCTTCAAATTAGAAGTTCTTCAAGTTGGCAAACCTCCCTTGTTCGATGGAACAAACTTTGTCATGGAGCAAAAGAATGCAATTCTATTTGATGGCTCTAGGATATGATGTTTGGGATTTTCAATGGTTACAAAGTACACAGCCTCAAAAACTCTATCAACAGATGTAGTGGTAAAAGACTAAAAGAAAAACAACAAGAAATCATTGAAAGCTAATGAATGGCTTGTCAGATTACATAAAAATCAAGTTGGGTCAATGTTCTTGAGCCAAAAGCGTCTGGGAAAAACTACAAATGCTTTATGGAGAATCCGTCTTTGTGTTTGTTGAGCCAAAACCAAAGTATGTGGAACAAGAACACAAAAATGATATGAAAAGAAATTGATGAAAACAACAAAAGCATAAAAGACTATGAAGATGAAGAAGACTCTGAAGTAAAGGCTGACATAGACCTTAAAGTAGGGACTGTGGCTGCTCTAGAAGAAATAAATAGATTGAGAAAAAAAATAAAGAACTTAAGGGGCATACGCAAAATGTTGAAGAAAAGACTCATAACCCTGATAGTACAAAGGAAGAAGTTGTCCTCCTAAAACTCTAATTAAAGGAAACAAAAAAGAGGGAAGAAATTTTGGCAAGCCATCTTAAGAAAATATCTAAGGATTTGAACAAGCTTGAAGCAAAATTTGATCAACAAGAAAGCAAACATGAAGAAGAATTCATTCACTTGCAAACTCACCTAAAAGAAACAAAGAGAGCAGAAGGAGTGATGAAGATCTAGCTGATGAAGAAAGAAGAAGATTGTGAGAGGCTTGAAGAAGAAATTAGCTCATTGCAAAATGAAGTTGACAAGTTATGCGAGAATTTGAAGAGCACACAAGTGTTAGATAACATTCTCAATTACGAAAGGTCGCCATTTGACAAATCAAGTCTTGGATATACATGTGAGACCTCATGCAAATATGATGAAAGCCCTAAGTCACCTAAAGGAAAAATCAATGTAAAATTTGAAAGTTATATCCTTCAAACCTCCACTTACAATAAAAGTAAGATAAGGAATCAAGATGAATTTGAAAGAACCACTCCACCAAGCAGCGGTGCAAATGCTCTCAAGGAAAGCAACAATAAAGATCAACAAAAGTTTAAACCTCCTCCAAGGCAAAACAACTTAAAGAGATCATCAAGAGAATGATACTCATCCAAGTACCTAAGGATATTCTCTGGTTATTGTTATGTTATTCATGCACTAATTTCGGTCATAAGACAAGAAATTGTAGAATGTACTATGAGAATGACTATAACGGTTATCATTAAAATTCTAGAAGTTTGCCATCACACAAGATAGAGTTGTTGTTAACTTTTTGAGATAACATGTTCTTATCATAAGACAGTTACTTCAGAGATCCATATAGCCCAATTTTCATTAGCAATATCATAAGACATTATTATCATGACAGTAATTGAAGAAAGAACATAGACAAAAGATGCATAAGACAAGCCAAGACAAGAGTACACATGGATATGTCTCAAGCCATGGAAAAACCCCAAAAGATGGGGAAAACCCTTGATCAATTCTTCTTATTATAAATCATCAAATGCTTAGCAGATAGAGAGAGAGAGAGAGAGTACAATAATATAGGATAAATTCAACTTGCCAAATCACTGATCAAGACAACCTTCAGAAATCTGAAATTCTCACTGATATAGCAGCTTCTTGAAAGGGCTCCTTAAAATTCTAGAAGTTTGCCATCACACAAGATAGAGGTGTTGTTAAATTTTTGAGATAGCATGTTCTTAATCCATATAGCCCAATTTTCATTAGCAATATCGTAAGACATTATTATCATGACAGTAATTGAAGAAAGAACATAGACAAAAGATGCATAAGACAAGCCAAGACAAGAGTACACATGGATATGTCTCAAGCCATGGAAAAACCCCAAAAGATGGGGAAAACCCTTGATCAATTCTTCTTATTATAAATCATCAAATGCTCAGCAGATAGAGAGAGAGAGAGAGTACAATAATATAGGATAAATTCAACTTGCCAAATCACTGATCAAGACAGCCTTCAGAAATCTGAAATTCTCACTGATATAGCAGCTTCTTGAAAGGGCTCCTAATAGCCATCTTCCTAACTGACCCTTTAGAAACAACTAAGGTTCTTCCTGCAAGGCACTATACCTTAAATTATCTCGGGCTCCTAATAGCCATCTTCCTAACTAACCCTTTAGAAACAACTAAGGTTCTTCCTGCAAGGCACTGTACCTTAAATTATCTCTGATCAAGATGGCTTTTGGTTAGGGCTAAGTGACAACACTTCAGCCCTCTTCCTTTGCTGGAAAACACTTAAGATCATTACCGCTAACCTTCAATCAGGTTCTTCATTGAATACATGGCTAATATCAAACCTAACTTTGACTTGTGGTATCTCCACTCCTTAAGATGGAGCTCCATCCTCATGTTGACCTTAACATAGGTCAACAGTTCTAATTCAGAGAACCACCCACACAGAATGACCTTCGAATACCGCCCAAGATTACCTTAAGGCCCTGTAGCCTAGTCAACAAAAGGCTTGGGCTCACAATATAGCACGGGAAGGCATGCGGCTTAAGTGAGGAGGTCTCCTTGAAGTTGTGTCTTACCCAAAAGAGTTACGGCCTAGAGTTACGACCTATTCAAAGTAGTTTCACACCATATAAGGTACCCGCCCATCAAATATCTCTTCGGTTATCCTTAGAGAAGCCTTGAACATGTAACTAGAGAGAGATACGATCATGATCTTCCATGCCTTCCCCCAATCACTTTCACTGTCACAGAGATATGCTATCACAAGGACAAGTGCACAAGGATGATTGTACAAATGAGGTTGTGGGTTGCTTATATATACAAATGGAGGTGAATCCAATATTGACACTTGTGGAGGGAAATTCAAATTTCAAATTTCCCCGCCTTCTTTAAATCATGCCTTCACGAATTTCTTTTAAATAAATAAGTATTTTTTCTTATTCAAATTTGATGATCGATTTTGGTCCTCTCGACAAGAGGAATTCAATGTTGTAATAATCTTTCCCAAAGTCGTTGTCCAAAGTAGAATTTGGCCTTAGTTGCCATTTTTAACAGTGGTTGATGGTTATGATAGTAGAAATTACAACTCATTTGCTCCATTTTTCAAGTTCAATCCAGAATGTTATCAACATCACAATTTTGGTCATACTGCAAAAGTGGCATTAAGTGGTTCCTAAGCAAATCAAAGAACAAACACTATTTGTAAATTCCACCAAGATTTGAAGAAGAAAACAAGTGGAGCCAACGAAAGAAAACGAGGAGTTAGATCTGCTTGTTCAGGATCCAAGTCTGAATTAAGGAATCTCATCACTACTATGTAACATTACCATGATTGAAGAATGCAAAATGGATGTCATTGTTGAAAAATGTGTAATTAGGTTCGCTCTTGATAAATATGAAATGTACTTTTGATTCTTGTAAATTGTAAAATGAAAGAAAATTATTATTATTTTTGAAGCTTGGGTTCATGCTCAAAGTCTTTTATTTTATAGGTCAAGCACCCATTGAGTGCTTCTAGGGTTTGTTCTAGGTCAAGAAGTCAAAAGAGTCATTGTCATAACATGAAGACCCCTTCAGGCACATTGAAACTTGTAAAGAAAATTATTTTTGTCCTTAAAACTGTCTAAATACCCTCCAAGATCAGGTGAGTCTGGCAGCCGGCGAGTTAGCCTAATTTGAGGAGCCACGTCCACCTTTGAGAAGCCTATATACAGAAGGAAACTTGACCTCCTTGGAGCATGTTGTCACACAGAATGTCAAGGCACCATGACAACGGCGCAGATCGGGGGTTATCACCCTAATCCCCAATCTCTCCGTTTAAGTTGTCTCCTGATAGTAGGCTAAGGGCGGTAGACCCTATGGAAATGGAATGAAGGAGAACCAAATGAGAACCAACTAGTTCGGGAGACACAGTGAAGTGACCAAGTACTTGATTAAGATTTAGCAAGATCTATTGAATTTCATTAAATTTAAACGACTAATACCAGTGCCTTATGGAGTCAACAATCTTACTAGAGAAATGAAGACCAAGTAATCGATTAGCAATTATTGCTTAGATGAATGACTATGAAATACAGATCCTAAACTAATGTGAGATGCAAGAATCTTGGTTAATTTTAGTTAAATGCCTATCTAAGTTTCAATCCTTCGATCCTTTCTGTGTTGAGCCTAATTTCATAGTAATTGGCAAAGAGAAGATAAGGTGAAGGACACTATGGGGTGATTAACAATACCTCTCCTGAAAATATAACATACCCGATGCCTGCAACGCTGCAGAGAGTTGTGGCTCTTACGACTACAAGGACACCATTTTAAGTACTATTAAAAGCAAACTTCTCAAGCAAAGATGGATGGATACATATCTCTCTATCAACCAAGTTTATGCTTGGAAGTAAATTTTATTTATTCAAAGCTAACTTATATGCAAATGCATGAGATGATGAGATGAAGTTAGACTCGAGGATTACAAAACACTTGTGTCGAAAAAGCCCTCGATCACCAAAATGAAATGCTCACTTTACTGGATGAACTTGGAAATCAACGCCTGAAGATATCACAATTAAACGACAAGATTATTTCAAATTTTTTTGATACAATTATAGCTCAAAGAGAACAAAAACTTCTTTACAATTTAATATCAATGTCAACAGATGCTCAAAAAATACTTGGCTTAGAAAACAAAGATTTGCAATTTATTACAATTCCATGAAAAAGCACTCTGATAATTACTCTAAATATACTCTAAATATTCGCAAAATATCTAACATGCAATGAACATCAAATAATTCAAGCAATTAATACGACAATCAATTCCAATATATGCAAAATATTCTAGCAATTAAATTTCCAGCGATCTAAATACTTTGAAAAACCATGAAATTTAAATGATAAACAATTCACAATCCTAGAATTATAATGGTTTCTGTATAGAAGCCCAAATCTAGGAAAAAATTTCGCTTTCCTATAGTCAATCATTAGATACAATTAAAAATTTAAGTATGTTTGACTATGGATAAGTTAAAATGTTTAATACCACAAACGTTTTCTCTTAGATTTTACCCTTAACACAAAAAGACACCAAGAAGGAACTATAGGTTAACAATTTAATTATTCCTTAGGCAAATTTGATGTGCTAAGCTTTATGAAACACGCTGATGTGGCTAATGATAAATTAAGATTTTTTAATGTGACCAAAGAAAACAAAACAAAAGGATTTAATAATTTTTTAATGTGCTAACAGCTGCAAAAAGAAAGAAATAAAAACAGAGAAAGAACAACCCAACAAGACAACAAACAAAAAATAAAAATAAAAATAAAATAAAAAACTTTTAATGTGAAAATTTATCTTTTGATTTAATATTTTAGAAATCTGAAAGTCACATAATATAAAATGAAAAAAAATTATTTTTTTTAGCGTTTCGATTTACTTTTTATTTTCCAGCAAAATAAAATTAAATAAACAATAAATAAATAAAGAAACAAAAAAAAAAAAAAATCAAAATCAAAACAACTTGAAATGAAATTTAAAAAAAAACACACACACAAACAATAATCAAAGTCAAAAATTGAAAGAAATAATTTTTTTTTTATGTTTTAGACTTTTAAATAAAAATCAAAACAACAAAAACAAAACAGAAACTCATAAAAAAGAAATCGAACTATCTAAAAAAAAACCTAACCTAAAAAAAAAAATCAAAGCAAAACTAAACTAAAAGGAAATTGTTGTTTGAGTTTGCTTGCAAGCTGGCGCTCGATGGCAACAGAGGAAAAGAGCTTGAAGGAGAAACAAGAGGAGCACCAGGGGTTTACTGCAGGTCGATGGAAAGGACAGCGCTGCGACAGGATGAATGCAACAATCCACAAATGAAAAAAAGGGGGGAAGGGAAACTCAGGGAAGAAGAAAGGAAGCGATGAGCGATGAAGAGGCGAACGAGTTAGGGCAGCCGTCAAGGAAGAATGGGAAAGCAAGCAGCGATGGAAAGGAGGGTTGCGGACAAGCAACGAGGAGGCAGAGAAAACAGGGAGCCACAGATGAAATGAAGCTCGACGAAGGCGCTGGGAGTTAGGGTGAAATGCAAGGGAAGAAACGCAAGTATAGCAGAGAGGGAGCAGAGAAAGCAGTGAGGGAGCAGAGCAGAGGAGATATGGAGCCGCACAAAGGGATAAGAAAAATCATAAACACAGGCCAAGCAGGGAATAAGAGATGCATTTTTTGTACGCAGGAATGTCAAGCAACAAGGAGAAAAGCGGAGCCGCGCAAAGGGATAAGGAAAAGCAGAAACATAGGCCAAGCAGGGAATAAGAGAGGCATTTTTTGTAGGCAAGTATGTTGAGCGGCAAGGAGAAATGCAAAAAGAAAGTCTAAAAATGTGAGCAGTAGCAGAAAAAAAGCAGACAGAGAAAGGAATAAACCCAAAAACGTAGGCAAAGGGAATCTATTTTTTTTTCCGGAAAAGAGAAAATGCAACAAAAAAAGAGAAGATCAATATGGCAACAACAGAAGAGAGGATCATTCATCATTCTAGATTCTAAATTGATTTAAAATTAAAATTCATTATTCATCATTCTAGAATATAATTAGTAAGCAAAATAAAATAGATACTGAAATCTTAAGACTGGAATAGTAAAATTGATATAACTAAAACTAAAAAACAGTGCAGTGATGAGTCTAAAAGTCACACTAAAGTACACAGAGGGCTTGGTTCTCTTGATTAAATACTAATTCCATACCCTTGTACATGACAAAATGTAATGGAAACATTACAATCCATCAAATCCTGAATTCTTGAAAAAACTGTTAAGTTTGTTGGATTTTGAGTGAGATCTAAAATTCTACTTTCTCCATATGAAATCCAATGAGGTCGGAACCACTCTCAAACATCCTGAGTCATTTCATGGTAGTGTTAAAAATTTAAGTAAAAGAATGAAAATGAAAGATAAAAGAGAATGTCACTTTTACTTTAAGAAATTAACATTACCATGAATTGCATAGCATTAGTAGGGCAATATGATCAAATACTAGGTTTCCATTGTCATAAATCATTGTTTACAAGCAAATTTAAGGGGGGACGCATAACCCATTTTTCCCTTTTGGGGAGTCGCGTTCCCCACACTCGGGAAACGTTTCCCCGGGTGCGTGGGGTGCGACGGGTGAACGCACCCCTCCCTGGGGGATGCTTCCCCGTGGAACACTACTCAAAACCCTTTGTGTGTCACCAATAAAATCTTATGATAATCCCGGAGCTAATTTAGTTGGGCCCTAAACCAACGACAACCCCAATGATCACAGATTTGAAAAAGACTAAGGAGTTTGGAATTGAACCCTGTGGAACCTTCCAAGTATAGACAGCTGATTGGCTCCTTGATGTACCTGGTGAATACACGACCAGACATATGCTTTGCATTAAATGTTCTCAGTCAATTCCAGGTGGAGTCGAAGCATGATCATTGGATAACAGTAAAACATATTCTGAGATATCTGCAAGGAGCCATCCACTATTGCCTTAAATATGATAGGAGGAAAGATTGCCACTTGATTGGATATAAAGATTCTGATTGGGGAGGAGATGAGCAAGATTGAAGGAGCACTACAGGAGGTTGTTTCAGTTTGGGATCCTTTATGATCTCAAGGATAAGCAAAAAGCAAGATACAGTTTCTTTGAGTAGCGATGAGGCAGACTATATTACAACCTGTGAAGTAAGCAGAGAAGAGGTTTAGTTAAGTAAGTTGTTATTTGACCTATTTGAAGGACCTATAGACCCTACAATGATACATTGTGATAACACCAGTTGTATTCAAATGTATGAAGACCCAATGTTTCATGGAAAGACAAAGCATATCAACAAGTATCACTACATTCAGAAGCTAATACAAGATGGTGTGTTGCAGCTACAATATATCACCACCAATGAGCAGGTAGCTAATATATTGATAAAATTTCTTCCTAATAAGAAGCTTGAGTATCTGAGAAACAAGCTTGGTTTGGTTGATGTATCCTTCCTAGTTGAGAGGGAGAGATAGGCACATCATTCCTGTCTTCACTTGGGAAGATAGAATGGAGGACTAGGTAAGCATGTGACATCAAATACTCTTTGAGAATGAGGTAGGGCATCCAAGATAAGAGTAGTCGTGGACCGATATTCTTTGAGGACTAGCTATCCAAGATAAGAATAGTCCAAGGAAAGTCATACTCTATGAACACAAGGGTGGGGCATGTACCTTCAGAGACTGGTGTCTATAAATCATTAGTCTCGCCAGCATTGTGCTCTGATCTTGTGGAGAGATAAAGTTGTTAGTCAAGGCCTTGCTATATGACAATGTTGGTTGTTATGATGCTAAACAGATGGATTACTAATCTGACTCTTCTTATGAGATCTCTTCAAATTGAGAATGTCCATGTACCATTTATGAATACCTCCCTAGTTAAGAGGGAGTCTTGAAAAATGTGTAATTAGGTTTAGTCTTCATAAATATGAAATGTACTTTTGATTCTTGTAAATTGTAAAATGAAAGAAAATTATTATTATTTTTGGAGCATGGGTTTCATGCTCAAGGTCTTTTATTTTATAGGTCAAGCACCCATGAAGTACTTCTAGGGTTTGTCGTAGGTCAAGAAGTCAAAAGAGTCATTGTCATAAGTTGACGACCCCTTCAGGCACATTGTAACTTGTAAAGAAAATTACTTTTGTCCTTAGAAGTGTCAAAACACCGTCCAAGATCAAGTCGACCTGGCAGCTAGCAAGTCGGCCTAATTTGAGGAGCCATGTCCAACGTTTGAGAAGCCTATATAAAGGAGGAAACTCGACCTCCTTGGATCACATTCATCTCTCACTCATTCAAGCGAAAGAAGAAGAGTAAGAAGGCAGCGAAGAAAGAAGAGGAAGAAGAAGACTTGTTTTTGGGCTATTTCTCTCTCACATGTGCGAAGGAAGGCTCGGGTTTCTTTAGCATATCTAGGATTTTCCTCTACAAGTTCGATCTTGAAGAAGAAATGGCAAGAAGGTCAATCGAAGGTCACAAGAAGCCATACACAAGCTCCAGAAGTCAAAGAAAGCCAAGAAAAGGTCTAAGGAAAACCTGGAAGGAAAAAAGCAGCTCTCATGTGTGGCAACAACAATTGTATGAGGGCCAAAAATTTCAAGTCTGCAATGGAGGCCAAAATTCTGCAACTGGAAGTCAAAGTTGTGCTATTGGAAGAGATTTGACTAGGTTTTACTTGGACAAGGAAAGCACATCATCCAGAAAGGTTTGACTTGGTCTTGGTCTAAAGTTCTTGGAATTCATCTCTCTCTCTCACACGTGCGTAGGAAGGCTAGGGTTTCTGCGACATATCCAGAGGTTTCCTCTACAAGTTCGATATTCAAGAAGAAAAGGAAAGAAGGTCAAACGAAGGTCACAAGAAGCCATCCACAAGCTCCAGAAGTCAAACAAAGCCAAGCAAAGATCTAGGTAAAACCTGGAAGGCAAAAAAAAGCTCACACAGGTGCAACAACAACTGCAAGAAGACCGAAAGTTTCAAGTCTACAGTGGAGGCTGAAATTCTACAACGGGAAGTCGAAGTTGTGCTACTAGAAGAGTTTTGACTAAGTTTTACTTCGACAAGGAAAGCACATCATCCAAAAAGGTTTGACTTTCTCTTGGAGGGTATTGGTCTTGGTCTAAAGATCTTGGAATATATCAATTAAAGAATCTACAAGGAAGAGAAGATTTGTGGGTTTTCCTCTCAAGTGGAGAGGTTTTGGCCCTGTCTTGTAGCCTATATTTTGTGTTCTTGTTCTTCTTGTTTTTGGTAGTTGTTTGATGATACACAAACATAATAATAATAAGTGAAGCTAATAAGATAAGTAAAAAGACATCACAAGCAGTTATCATAGAAAGAGAAATCACTTTAATCATTGCCCTTTAGATTTCTCAACGATTATTCCTATCAAGAATAATGATTATCTTAATATGGAGACATATCTGGCATGGGCTCAAATTTGTTTGGATCCTAGAAGCTTCTTGTGTTGTTCTTGTTGTGGCATACATCCTATCATTTGCAAATAAACATGATTTAACTGCCATATGTTACCCTGTGCTTATCAGTTCAATGGGTATTGTTATTACAACATTGTTTGTTATGAACTTATATGAGATCAAGGTTATTAAGGATTTTCGAAGCTACTTTGGAAAAAAAGTGAACGTCTTTGAACAAATATGGATTGGTTTCAAAGTTGCACAGGAATCAATCATACTTTTTGTGTCATCTCAAAAGTGATGTTTTCCCACGATCTTGGGATTATGCTCATCAGAAACAAGCAAAAAGAACAATATAATTGTGTAGCTTAAATCAACATCATGACAACAACAATTATTCTCAACATTTCTTAATAGTTAAATGGCTTATTTGTTAGTTGATGGCTCAACTCTAGATGCTCGAACAATATTGAAAAAGTTATATGACCATCCTGGACTATTGACAAATAGGGCAGTTTATGACATAACAGAAGGAATGGAGTATATAATTAAACAAATAAGTACCATTGAGGAAGAAGATGGTGTTGTTCAAAATAATTGGAAAGTAATTAGAGGGGATTATCATGGAAGAGATGGACATACAAGTGAAGATATTGTCACATGATCTTGGATGAAAGGCATATCATAAAAAATCCCAACACTCAATGTGTCACAAACCTTCGAGAGATTTCTAGTGCCTATTATTGTCATGGGATACCTATTCAAAACAACCTAAAAGAAATGTGGACTTTATTTGACTTATGTTGCCTAGAACTACTAGGAGATAAAAATTATTTCAAGATAAGTGATGTTGATAATGTTGATGACCCTAGCATGATGACAAGATCAAAATAAAAATTTGAAGCATAAGGCTAAGGGGATCTTGAGAAGGTTACAGTGACTGAAATGAAAGAAATAATACAAAGAAGGGGAGCACATGTCAAGAAGTGTTGTAAATATTTAGTCAATGGGAAAGACAGTGTTAGGTGAAGCACCCCATTTACCATTGATGTCAAAGGGGGAAACAAAAACAAAAGGGGTAGAAATGGAAGGAGTATTGTCATCAATAAGAAAGGGGGAGATAGTTGAGATTTTGTCATCAAAGTCAAAGCAGGACCCAGCCATGATCGAAGTAAGATGATTGAAAGGTTGTCATCAATGTCAAAACAAGACCCAACCATGATCATAGTAAGATGATTGAAAGGTTGTCAGATTACTAGTGAGATGTAAGAGGCTCTAGCTTTTGTTCTGGATGTAACCCATTCTTGGTTGATTTCATATTTATCACCAATCGCCCATTTGAAGGTTGAAGGTTAGATTTATTTGTTTTGCAAATTTTTATAAGTCTGTTATATTTTGAGTGCAAGCAATTCTCCATTTTTTGTAATATATGTATAAGATAGCATAGGTGAAAGGGTTTATGGTTTCAAGATAGACAACTCCTACCGCTTTTAAAGTAACTTAGGAAGAAATTAAGCAAAGCAGCAAAGTAGCTCACCATGGTATTGGATCAGTAGGCAAACAAGTTCTTTAGAATCCAACGAACCATTCTTCATATGCTCAATGATAGAGATTATCTCGTGGGTGACTTTAAGATCAACACGACCAAGGAGTAGTTCCTCGATAAGTTCAGAAAAGACCTAAAGAAGGAAAATCTTGATTTAATAAAACCAAGCGCAACAATCCTTCCAAACAAACATTTGTCTTCTTTCTGGTAGAGGCCAAAGTGGGAGTGAAAACCATCAAAATATATGTGAACGCATGAAATTTGAGGGTGTGTTTCGAGCTGTACTAGTGGTGCAACAAGCCTTGACACCTTTTGCAAGGCAAAGTCTCCAAAAGTTCTATAGAAAATCTCATTTGGAAGTTTTTTGACCTGTACACGCTAAGTCGATGATGGTTTCCCAAGCATTCGAGCAACCTATGAGAAACCAGATCTCTATTTAGTTCACTTCACTTCAATTCAATTCAATGCGCATGAGCTTGCATGAGGCTACCTTGTTGAGTTATCCTGGGAGAGTTGGACCTGGGCTTGCGTCACTTCTAACATGGTACATGAGTTAGGCACATGAGAACTTCTCCACTTCCACCCACTTTAGCACAAGTTACCAAAGGTGGATTGTACGAGAGAGACATCTCCTTTACAAGGAGGAATCTTATAAGTTCGTTCAAATGGCCATTGTTTAGAGGAGTTTTCTTAAAAGTAGTTAATAGAGCTTCTTTTCCATCATTTCTTTCTTCCTTCCTCTCTATTTATATTTCATGTAGGGCAATTTTATCATCTATCTTGCACCTTGTATCAATCAGTAAACAATCTTTTGACGAATACAAAGACAAATTTGGCCATGCTTTTCATCTAGCTTTTTGGCTCATGGACACAATATTTCATGTTCCATACAGTAATGTTACATTTATCGTTATCGTCAATTTATTGCCAGGTGTCCAAAATTTAAATTATCAACAATATCGAGAAAAATATCAAAAATTATTAGTAAACTTTAAAAAAATACAAAAATAATCGTTTTTTTCAATTTTTTGTTCTTTGAAGCAATAGCACCATCAAACAAACAAATTGTCAGACAAATATGAAAATAAAACTACAATATAAAATGTATAAGATGTCAAGAGGTACATCAACCATTCATAGTAAATACTAAAATATGATATTTGTCCATAGTCCTGACATTTTTTCAAATTTTTATTGTTTTAAAGCAAAAATCAATATGAAAAATAAAACTACACTCTAATGTGTATAAGATGTAAATACTAAACTCTGAAATATGATATTTGTCATTTTGCCTTGACTCCTCAAACATAAGTTCTAACAAGATCATCACGAGGCATCTAGATTGTAGATGCTATATCAATAATAAGATATTGATATTGCACTAAGAAGGTGTGGCCAAGGATTAGGTTTCCCTCGCCCTTCAGAAGCATGTGGTCCCCATGAAATTCCTTAGTTCCTCCCCCTAATCTCTCTTTCTAGTACTATCAAGAATTGAGTTCTTTGCAATTAGGACAATTTCTAGGGTAGCTATACGGCAAATATCCACATCATGCCCTAGGATTTTGGCAAGGTGGTATTTCAAGCGAGTGATTTCGCAAACATTTCCATTCCACGAAGCTTGCACCTTAGCTATGTTCTATTATCATCCTCACATGGCTCACCATACTCCCATATTTGGTCCAATAGTTTTACCATTTTGTAGAGCTTTGATTAAATTTTCAAGTTTTGGACCCACCACACAAAACAAATGTGACAATTCAAAAGAGGGAAATTAGAGGTAGACTCTGATTTTATAGTACATACTATTATTGGAAAACAAAGAAAAGGTATATTAAATAATGTTTTTTTACATACTTGGAAATATAAATATGGTATACTGGAGTAAATCTCCACTCCAAAAATGCTCAGCTGATGGCAAAGAAAACTATGGATTTTCCCTTGTTTGCTTGACAAAAAATGGTCCCAAGCCTCACACACAACCCTCAAAGCTCAATCTTAGCACAAGAAAAAATTAAAATGACCTTTAAAAAACCCAAATTGCAACTTATATTCGCGCTTTTTTTGTAACTGCCAATAATTTCCCATCGTCTTGCAATAATTTCGAAATTATCACATTATTTTCTAGTCATAATATCAATAGAGGTTCTTTTGGCAATAATATCGCGAATAATTCTAATATTACCGTGACATGTGCAACACTGCTATACGGTGATGTAGATAGTTTTCCTCTACTTTTATTTTAATAGTCATTCATAACTCATTTTCTTTTTTCTTTCTTTCATATTTTGTTGTTTACTAATTAAAATTGTCACATTTATTTCTAATTAACCAACCATTTTTATCCTTAGTTGTTCGACTGCATGTCAAGGATCCATACTATGTGTTGATTTCTTATGCTACTTTGCAGATTTTTAGATGATTTTCTATGCATGACAAGCGTGGGACACCCCCCAAGATTGGGGAGAACCAATCCAAATGGAAAGGCAATCAACTAGTGACCTTTGGGATGATTTACATACTAGTTATCACTTCACTTTTGCGCTAAAAATATTGGAGTCAGTGTTTTACTGTGGTGCAAATTTGTGTGCTAACAACTTGGCATTGTTCTAAGGAACCAACATTAACCTTCAGTTATTCTAATGCCATTGTGAATTTTTTTAATTGCTATATTTTATTTTTCCTCATCTAGTGACTCCATTTGATGTTGGATGGAATCATATTGGCTAACAAAAGGAAATTCTCATGATTTGAACATACACAAGGCATTGTTTTGGGCTTTACTAAACCTGAAAATATATTCCAGAACACAAGGATGGATCATCACCTACCAACATCCATTGGAAACTCCATTGCAGAAGATCATGGTTGTTCAATACGTACAATTTGTGTGGGATAAAATTTGGATTTTTCTCACATTAAAAGAGAAAAGATGAAATTAAGTATCATGTCAGATTCATCAATACATATGGTAAGAACCCTGCATATGACCAAAAAACATGATGGTGGATTATGCTTTTGCTTGTGAACTAGTGTTTTGTTCCCTCTTTTAGAGTCGGAAACCAACAATTTTAGGGCAAGCTTTTTAGTAGCCCAAAAGAGTATAGAAATTCTTGGAGGCCGACAAACGATTGTAACAACTTCTTATTGTTCTAGAAGAATATGATGATGAAAACCTTGTATATTATCAAACTTGCAATGATAAATAGAATGAAAGTGACTCATGCTTGGATAACCATGAATCGATGGTTGCAAAACTATTAAAATTGGCAACTACGGCCAAATTCCACCTTGCGAAAGCTCATTTGACAGAGATGATGATTGCATTAAATTCCTCCTTTCAAGAGGACCAAAATTGATATAAAGATCATCCAATTTGCACAACGGAAGTGTGCTTTTAAATTTATGCCCACACGTGCAATTGTTCAGGTCGGCCTCGTCACCATGTAGGCTCAAGAAGCCCAATGGAAGTCTCTTCACCCACAACGAATTGTATAAATACAAGTGACCTACCACCTCATTTTGCATCTTCATCACTCACACATTCTCTCTCCTTCTCTAATTGGTTCGTACTACCATTGGGCATTCTTCTCTCTCCTTCTCTAATTGGTTCGTACTACCATTGGGCATTCTTCTCTCTCACACATGTGGATCAAGGAGGACAAAATTTCAAACTAAATAATAGGGCTGAAAATCACTGGAAATTCTGCAGTTTGACCAGCATTGATCATGACCTTCCAGGCATCATTTAACTTCGTCTTTTGGGGTTATTTCTTTCTCAACAGGACGCATCTTTTGGCACAAAAACCGGGGCATTCCATGCACTTCAACCACAAACCAAAATTTGAAGTTGACCACAAGTAAATAGAGTTTGACAAAAAAAATTGTGATTCTTTTGGGCTGAATTTCACTGCTACTTGAGGTCGAGTTTGACTAGGGAATATCAAGTTGTTTTGAGGATAATTTATTGTTGTTTTGACCAACATTGACTATCTGCTTAGGGCTGAAGTTTCACTGCAAAAATTGTCAACGTAGTTTTTTCTTTGAATTAGCAAGACAATTTGACTTTTGTACTCTCTCTGCTAAACATTTTGATATAATAATAAGAAGAAATGATCAAAGGGATTTCCCCACATTGGGGTTTTTCGTTGGCATCCACTAAAACTCGTGTCCTCTTGTCTTCTGCATATTGCTTTATGTTCTTTCTACTTTTACTATCAATGTGATTAATGGTTAATGTGATTGCTACTGGAAATCTAAATTGGAAATTGCTATTGCTCTACTTAACAAACATTGAAGTAATTGTAATAAGCATAGAACATTTCATTGTTAACTAAAAATAACAAAAACTTAAGCCATATGTAGAGTTCCAAGAAGATTAAGTTGAAAAGTTTAGTTTAATAGTCGTTTCCTTGGATTCTTCCATTAAAGATGATAAAATAAAAAAAGAACAACAAAAAATCAGCCATGTTGATCCGTTAATTGCCATGGATATTCCACTTGATAGTTTATCACAACAAATATGACTAAATTATACTGAAAATCCAAAATCTATACTATGAGGGTTAGTTTTTCCTTAGATTCCTAGATTTATTAAGTTCTTTTTTTCTTTGCTTATGCATGCAATATATAAAACGTGGACAATAGAGAAAAAGTAAAAATACAATCAGTCACAAACCATAATAACACAAAAGTATGATCTGAAAAACCATTATCGAAGAAAACCTAGTTGGAACGATGAGGCTACTCTGCTCTCTCATTCCCTGAATGGAAATGGATGCGTGTACAAAGGAGTGAGACTAGTGGTTTGTGGACTACTATAGAATACAAACCCTCTTTGTGTGCTCTCTCTTTATCCACTCTCGACTACTCTACTCATCTATGGAACAAAATGCACTCAAATAGAATCGAACCTCTTCTCCTCCTAATGGCCCAATTATAACATAACTCGATAGCCAACAAGTACTTAAGTTTGTCTCCTTCAACTCTTCACCAATGTTATCAGAACCGAACCAAACTTGGTAGAATCGGTTAGTCCGACTGGTTTGGGGGTGCAATCGGTCTGGTTCAACGTCTGGAACCGGAAATGGCCGGTTTGGTACCCTGACCGACCATTTTTCACTGAATCAGCAGGTTTTGTACCGAACCGACCGGTTTTGTACACAGTTTGACCAAAAACATTCAAAATGTAAAAAAAAATTAAAGACCAAAAAAGAAGAATTGAGTGGCCAACATAATATTGAAGCCCAGCCTTTGGCCCTAGTATTGTTATGCAATTCATGCTAATGTTAAATTCTCCTTTATCTTTCATTTTCGTCCCTTTAATTAAATTTTTAACATTACCATGAAATGACTCAAGATGTTTGAGAGTGGTTCAACCTCATTGGATTTCATATGGAAAATCTAGAATTTTAGATCTCACTCAAAATCCAGCAGACTTACAATTTTTTAAGATTTGAGGATTAGAGGGATTGCAACATTTCCATTGGATTTTGTCATGGATAGGGGTATAGAACTAGTATTTAATCAAGAGCACCAAGCCCTCTATGTACCTTGATGTCAGGAGAGCAAGAGAGCAAGGGAGATTTCTGGACAGGGAGGAGAAGGAGAGAACAACTTAGCACACATTCCAAGGCAGCGTTTTAGCAAATCCGTACAGTTGAGTTAGCACACAGTGAAAGGCAGAATTTGGGCACGATTTTCTAGAAATACGTACAACAAGTGCACAGATATCGATGAGCAGAAATCCGTATAGCAAGCAGTTGTACCTTGGCACGCAAATCGAGGCAAATCTATATAGCTATACCACTGGTTTTTTTGCACAGAAATCGAGGAAATATGTACAACATATTTATGGCAGCTTGCACGCTTTTCTAGGTAGGTCGTACAGTAGCATTTAAGGCTGAAATTGGGCACAAAAATCGAGGAGGCCGTACAACATTTATTGGTATTCTGTTTTGCTGTTTGCAAGTTTTTCCAGTTGACTGTGAGGCACAAAAAATGAGATAAGTTGTAAAAGTTTGCTTGCTGATTTTTTGCTGAATATTTCTCACTGTAAAAGCATTTTCCAGAAATAAGAAGGAGCTTTCGAACTGGTTTTCCCCAAGAGTTGTAGGGGGTTTTTCCAGGGTCACCTTGACCAAAAATCATTGTGTTTAAATGTGTTGAATGACTGTTTGTACCTGTTTTTGTTTTTTTCCATCATTCTGTAAAATTTCCAGCATTCTGTAAAATTTCCAGAATTTGTGTTTTCAGTTGTTGAATGTATGGATATGGGAAAGGGCATTTAACTATTTTGGAGAAATAAGGTGAAACTGAAAACCAGGGTGGGAAATGAGAAATTTTTACAAATATTTTTTGATGCATCGGCAACACACTTGGAACCTATCTAGAGCATGATAGATCTTATATGGCTACTAGCATGATGGCTTATGCCAGGATTCTGGTTCATCTGGACACTAAAGGGGGCCTCCAGGAGCATATCACACCGCAATGGAGAACTTTCTCCCGAGTCCCGACAACAAACCCTGGATTACGAAGGAGTCTCGTTTCGCTACAAAATATGCCACAAGGTGGGACATCTGTTCAAGGACTGCCCTTTGAATAGGAAGGCGAGAGAGGGAGCAAAGGCGAAGGTAATTCCGCAGAAAAGCTCACAATCACAGGGTAGCCCCCTCTCAGCTAATGAAGCAGCAAACTTGGCACAAATGGATGCAGAGAAGGCACCTTCAAAGGAGGCCAGGAAGAAGCGGGGGAAAGCACCCTTCGGTCCACCCTCTCCACCCTTGACCAGAGCAAGGGCGGCTGTTGTGGCTGCATTCTCCACGGGTATGTTGAATTCAACTTCGTCCTCTGCTTATTCTATTGCTTCATCACATTGCATTGATACAAATATTGTTCAGCCCTCTATCCACATCAATAACTCTCCCATATCTCTGGCTTGCCCCATTAAACCCTCCTCCCCCACCATCTCCTGCACCCCGCCATCTTTTCCCGAGGACTCCCAAGCCATCTCCTTCATCCCTGCATCCACCCCTCCACATATCCCTCCATCCACCAGATACTCCCTTCGCTCTCGGATTCGATCACAAGCTCCTGATAACTTGGGTATTAGCCTGATTTCCTCTCCCGCACCTCTCAAGCAACCTCGAGGCAGACCCTCCTCCTTATCAAAAGCCAAGCAACAAGTCGGGGAGGAGAATGTTGCTAGCAGACAACACTCCATCGACTGCGTACTTAGAGAAATGAATACCCTTGTGCACCCCCCCTCCATGAAGCTACTATCTTTAAACTGTAGAGGGTTGGGTAGCCCTAACAAAAATTTTAGCCATGAGAAGATTGTTTGTATTTAAACCCTTTGATATCCTTTTCCTACAAGAAACCCTATGACAGGCTAGTGTCATCACTCACCTTCTTGAATCATGGCTACCTCGATGGACTTTTCACGCTCTAGATGCAATTGGTTGATCTGGGGGAATGGCTCTGGCAGTAAACACCCGCTCCATCAGAATCTACAACATTTGGGGAAGCTTAGGTCACATAAAAGCAGACATATATTCTTCTGAATTCAATATAGAGCTTAGGATTATTAACATCTATGGCCCCTGTCACAATAGGGAAGAATACTGGACCAGGCTACTAAAATCTTATATCCTTCAAAAGGATAAGCTCATTTTGGGGGGGTGGGGGGGGACCTAAACTTCTCCATTGAATTCGCGAAATCATGGGGGAATAATGCACAAAGAGATAACCTCTTGAAATTCTTTGTGACCAGATTGGAGGAACATAGTCTTATTGATATCCCCTCCTCCAAAATCCAACCTACATGGAAAAACAACAAATCAGGGGAGGATAGCCTCCCCAGGGCACTAGATCGATTCCTCAAGGAGCACCTGTTGAACATGGGCCAAGGAGTTAGACAATGGGTTGGTTCAGGGGGATTATCGGATCATAGGCCGATCTATCTGGAAATAAGAGGTGGTATGTACAAACCTAAAGCTCCCTTCAAATTCAACTCTGCATGGCTAAGAGACGCAAAATACATCAGACTAGTCACTAAATCTTGGAAGGCTGACCCCTTACGACAAGAAGGACAATCTCAAAAGGTTTTGCACAAAACCTTAGAGAACTAAAGAATCTCTCTAAAATATGGGCACACAAAAAGAGAACCCTGGAAGACCTTATCCTTGAGATGACTGAACAAGCAATAAAGGCTTTTGAGAATGAACATGGTGGGATATACTCTTCCCCTGAACATAAAGACCATCTAACCTCCCTTCTGGCTAAGAGGAGTCAGATACTCAAGGATAGGGAGGATAGCTGGCAACTGAGAAGCAGAGCCATTTGGATTAAGGAAGGGAATGATAATACCAAGTTCTACCACAAATTCGCGAATGGGCGTAAAGCGATAAATACAATTTGGAAGCTAGGAGAAGAACAAGGTGATACAGTGAATACCTTCCCAGGTTAGTAGCCTTGGCTACAGCACACTTCAGGAACATATACAAGGCCCCTCCAAATGCTACCCTAGCTCAAATTATGAGAACAACTCAGTTATTTCCAAGGTTCGTTGACCAGGAGGATGCCTCAGAATTGACAAGGGAAGTCACCTTACGAGAACTGGAAGCTACCCTAAAATGGTTAAATGAGAAAAAAGCCCAGGCCTCGATGGATGGAATGTGGAATTCTACCTGGCTTTCTTTGAAATTCTAGGAGGGGACCTCCCAAAAGTTATTGAAGAATGGAGATCCAGTGGAAGAATGTATGAGGCATACAACTCAACCTTCATCGCTCTCATACCCAAATCTGACAACCCTACCTCTTTCAATGACTTTCGGCCCATTTCCTTGTGTAACTATATCTACAAGATCATTTCCATGATCATAACCAATCGCCTCCGGCCGATCTCGTCTAACCACATTTCAGCTAGACAATTTGCCTTCCTACAGAATAGACAGATCCATGAGGTTGTCGGAACCACTCAAGAAATCTTACATTCTATACAGACTCAGAAGCTCAAAGGTATGGTCCTTAAAGTAGATCTCTCAAAGGCCTTTGACAGAGTAAATTGGCTATATATTAGAATGATCTTAACACACTTAGGTTTTCCATAGGAGTTCATAAGATGAATTATGTGTTGCATTACTATATCATTCAGTGTTCTTATAAATGGGGCGACCTCACCTTTCTTTCACTCCAAGAGAGGCCTCAGGCAAGGATGCCCACTATCCCCGTTACTTTTCCTACTCATCATGGAAGGTCCCAACTGTTGGAAATAATATTGAGAGGGGGGTGAATCAGTATTATCAAGTCAAATAATCCTCTTCAAAAACCAAATTGTATACGCTACTTCAGTTAATTAAACCCGCGTATATACGCAACTATTCAGAAGTAAAACCGCATATACAGAGCAAACTTTTAATTTACTTAAACTTTTAGATGATGTTTGTTAATATGAGATGCAACATCAAATAACCAGTAACCAGAGAAGGTAAAACAGGGCAAAAAGACAATCACACATAAGAACACCAGATATAAGGTGGAAACCCAATGTGGGTGAAAACCCCCTGCTGCAATTCGTCTCTATCTTTCTTTAAATTAGAAACGTCTGTTTACAATGTACTGGTGTAGTCCTTTACCAGCATGCAGGCTGCAACCTGCAGAGAGCTACAACTCTCTCTCGTTTTCCAGCTTCTCCTGGAAGGGAGCTACAACCCCCTTAGCTCTTGCACTAGCCAAGATACTAGTACGTAGGTGCTGGCCTACAGAAGGCTACAACCTTCTCTTTCTTCCAGGGACCACGTTTCATCAATTTTCAGACTGGATCCAAGAACATCAAACAATCATCAATAATTTCTTCATCAACCAAACTCCTTTTCACCAACTAGATCTGAAATCAAGTAGATACTTCTCTGCCAGCTGTTCCCAAAACACAGTACCAGAAACCACACAACAGAACCCAAAACACAGCAGCAACAAGCAGAAACAGCTAGATCACAACATAAAGCATATACGCTATTTCAACAGTCTGTAACTTGCGTGCATATGCATCTGCGCATGGAACAACCTGCGTATACGCGCCTTCACTTCACCTAAACTACGTGTATACGCGCCTTTGCTTCACGAAACCTGCTTACAGATCTATAAAGGACAACACACTCTTCCAGATATTCAATCACTAATTATCCCACATTTTCAGACTTATAGATCAAACAAGCGCCACATCTAGCAGATCAAAATCATACAAAAATACTATCATTTAGGCTAAAGATTATGACCCATGAATAGAACTTATCCTTCCTTTTGTGCTAAGGTTCCTCCTTCCTTCAGATCCAGATCTGCATTACCACCCAATATACCAGCTCTAACACTTTATCGAATCTTCAATAATAATTCAGATGGTCATTTGTCACAAGATCTCCTTCCTCTTTTATAGTCTTAGGGCTTCCCCAATACCATGGTCCAAAACCATAACATTTCAATACCATGAACCCAAAACTGGGGATCAACACATCTGACGAGACGCTATGGTCCAAGACATAGGTTCAAGTTCCATTATCTAACTGCCATGGACCAAAAGAATGATCCCCAGCATATACGCGCTTTTGTAACGTATAACCCGCGTGTATACGTGCCTTCGTCTAGATGAACCTGCGTATATGTATTTTTCTACTTTCTGAGTGCCTGAACTGAGATCTGATACCAAAGAAGGTTGCCATCAAGGACAACACCTGTGCCATAGCTCCAAACCTGTGCCATAATGCCAACACCAACTGCATCTTAAAGGAGGAACACTGACGGGGTAGGCTAAGAGGTATCTGAATCACAGATGGATGCACATTGATGCACTTGTTCTTTATAGATGATGTGTTGCTCTTCCTTAATGGGAGTATTGGTGATTTGACTTCTCTACTTAGCACTTTCTCTATCTTCCTATCGGCCACAGGCATGATGGTGAACAATGTAAAGTCCACTATAACAGCTATAGGGGGTTCTCCATACGAGATTCATTATGCCCTGCGAAAATTTCCATATACCCTACAGCATCTGGAGGAGGGCCTCAAATACTTAGGTTACAGATTAAAGCCCATTCGATAAAAGAACGCCGATTGGATCTGGCTCATCACCAAAATGGAAAAATGGCTTACCATTTGGTACCACAAATATTTATCGAGAGCAAAAAGGATGATCCTCATCAAAGCAGTTCTAGAAGCAACTGCAGTATATTGGATGTCGTTAACATGGATACCTAGGGTAATCCTTGCAAGAATCAAAAACCTATGTCGCAGATTCTTGTGGAAAGGGAAGCAGCCGAGAAAGATTTTTGCTTCGACCAATTGGGAATCCCTAGCTCTCCCAAAGAAATGGGGAGGATGGGGAATTAAAAGCCTAGGCACTTTCTCTACATCCCTGGCTGCCAAACTAGGGTTGCAGCTAATCACAACACATAGTTTGTGGACAACGGTGGCTATCTCTAAATACATAGCTTCTCTAAACCTCATGGAATGGCTACGACAATCTCAGTGGAATTATGCTGGTAAATCAAACATATGGAAAGCATTTGTACAAGCAATGCCCCTTATCAGGGATGGTCTCACATGGAGAATACAATCGGGAGCAACAGTCAAAATCGGGATTGATCCCTAGATCAGATGTGGAAACGCACACAGGCTCCCTGAGGAGCTTAGAACACATCTCACTGTCAAAGGGATCACACACCTTAGCCATATAACGGACGATCAACGTTCTACATTTACACAAGCCTGGAAATCTGGGAGGGTATTGCAGATCCCACAGCCATGGTAGCAGCATTGGAAAGAATACACGGAGGCCCTTACTGAATCTCACATCAGAATACAGGAAGGGGAGGATGAGTTAATCTTGGCACAAGCTAAACACGGGAAATACTCACCAAAAGCATGTTATATAGCCTTAATGGACTCAAAGAAACCTCCACTATGCGAAACTTGGTGGAGCAACATTTGGAAATTAAAAGCTCCACCCAGAACGAGACTCCTCATGTGGACCATTCTGAGACACAAGATCCCCACAGGAGACAATTTAAGCAAAAGATCCTTTCATGGACGCTTTTGGTGCGGCCTATGCAAAGCAGACAACGAAACTATTGATCTTCTTTTCCTTTTGTGCCCATCCATAAAAGAGCTATGGATTTCTATACTCTCTCATATACCCTCGCTTCCACAATGGCAAGGCATGTAAGTTCATGAAGCCTGGGAAGCATGGTGGACTACCGCCCCCTCGGCGAAAGCCGGAAAAATTCCCATTCTTACTTGCTGGGCCATTTGGATTACCCATAATATTTTTATTTTTTTTCAGAACCCCCTCTACTGGTCGACTATCACAGCCCGCATACTATTTGACTACCATCTCATTCCGGAGGATGAATCTAGCTCTACTCCCAGGCATATCATTCCAGAAAACATAAACCATACACATCCCTGGGCATATTTCGACGGCTCAGCTCCAGACACAAGATGTGGGGGAGGTGCTATACTACACCTTTCAGCGTCCCATTATTACAAAATACAAATGGGATTGGGCAGAGGGACTAACAATTTTGCTAAGCTTATCATAGACCATTTATAGACATATCAGATTATTTAGCTCAGAAGGAGCCTGAAAATATTTTTGTTTATATAATTTTATAGATATGCGCAATGAAAACAGACTTGTATATAGGAGTTTTGATACTCTCTGCGTAGAGTAAGTACTTATCTTATATTGCAATCTCAGTAACAAAACAATGTCTCCCTGCGTGGAGTTCACCTCTTATTTTGATTATTCAAAATGGATGGGCTTTTAGCCCCACGTACAATATATGATTTTGCATCTACAAAATGTAATTTTCTTTGCTTAATAAAAATTACGACTTTTTCCAAGGGGAAAAAAGCCTCTGATTTTGGCAACGAATTTCATCCTGGGAAATTTTTTAACCTCCCTGAATTATGTGTGTTTCTAAACACAGATAATCGTCAAAGTTTTTCTTCTAGCTTAAACCCCAAAGCTAAGGTGGAATCTCTTGAAAAGGTTTTAGGTGAGTCCTAGTGTTATGTTGAGTCTTTGTTTTTGGTTTTGCAAATTAATTAGCCCATTGACCTAGGGTTTCAAGGGCCAAAGTTGCCAAGCAAGGCCTCAACCAGCCACCAATACCCTAGTTTCAGCCCTCTTAAGGCTGATCCATTTATTTTCAGCTGACAATTTGTGTTGCAGATCATTGGTCCAAGTCTCAAGTCATTTGGGGGACAAATAGTCACCAAACTAGGTCATTAGGCCTAAGGGTTTGTCTTTTCCCTTCATGCTTTTTTCTCTCTGTTTTGCTACAGTTATTTTATGTAGTCATATAACTCAAGTTAATTCATTAAAAATTGGCCAAAAATCACTTGATGATCACTCATCCAAATTAGCTTATCATTGGAGCTATTGTGGCATCTATAATTTGGCACCTTATGGATTTAGTAAGCATTAAATCACTGAATTTCTGAGTTATTTCAAGTCCGATATTCATCGTTTTGAGGTCCGATCTGAACATAATAACACTGATCTACAGCTTCTAAGCAGTCTCATAATCATTGGTAAATCATTGGATATGATTTGGAAGTTGAATGCATAAATTTTCTAGTTTATTTTAGGTATATAGCATCACTTCTTGACTGCTGATATAAAATTGCAGACCTCTGAAATACAAGGTTGCAGCAATGATAAAACACATATCAGTCTCTAAAATTGGCTAATAAACTCCCATAACTCATAATCATTGGTGTTTCAAGTGATTTTGGACTTGAAATTTGGTTATTGTTGCATTCATTCACATAAGTGCTCTAGTCAAGTTAATAAGTGTTTAACTGGCTAATTTCTCTAAGTGACATTGTGAATTAATGCTCTCATTGCCATTATTGTCATCGGATAAGTGGATTCATTGCTCATTGCTAAATTAGATATCTCTTGTGGATGCTATCTTGAATCATAAGTGTGATAAGAGAACCTAACTGTGTATTTAATTGGCATATTGATTGTCCATTGATTATAATCTTGAAGTTGCTAATTGTATCAAAATAGCATTGATCCTATTTTTTAAGCAGTTATCTTTTGGTATTACTTGTCACCTATGAAACCGGATTCGTCCTATAGGCCCCATGAATCCTGAATCCATTCTGTCCGATGCGATTCTCTCCAGATTCGTGCCCAAAACCTTTTTTGACACGTCAAATCCGACTGTGTGTCACCATTTTCTCAGTGTCATGATTTTGGGAATCGTGTCCTGTTTTCCAGGACTCGCTAGGCTCAAAAAGTGACCTGCGCGGGTATGAAAAAGTCGCATTTGGCCATTACAGCCACGCATATTTTCATTTGGCAAGCGTTTTGGCAGGGTCGTGATCAAGTCTAGGCCCTAGTATTGATATAATATTCATGGTAATGTTAAATTCTTAAAGGATGAATGTCATCCTTTTACTTAAATTTTTAACATTACCATGAAATGACTCAGGATGTTTGAGAGTGGTTCCGGCCTCATTAGATTTCATATGGAGAAAGTAGAATTTTAGATTTCATTCAAAATCCAGCAAACTTATCAGTTTTTCAGGATTTTAGGATTGGGGGATTGCAATGTTTCCATTGAATTTTGTCATGTATTAGGGTATGCAACTCGTATTTAATCAAGAGCACCAAACCAGGAGCTTCTAAAAATGTCGCTCCTACTCCATTAGTCAAGAGTTCATGCATTTCTATAGGCCTTGCAACTTTGCTAATATCCAAGGACAGCCTTATAACCTTCCAAATGCCTTCATGGATAAGATACCTACCTTTCAAGGGAACAATGCAATCAATGTCGATGCTCACATCAGGAAGTTCACAACCTTTCTGCTAAAGCATGCTCATGCCATTGCCTACAATCATGAAGATGTTGAGATCAAGTTCTTTGTCCTCTCATTAGAATATGATTCACTACAGTGGTACTTAGACAAGCCTAATAACTCCTTTGATTCTTTGCAAGCGCTCCTCAATGCATTCAAGGAAAAATATGGTGGCAAAAAGGAAGGAAGATACTCGTTTAAAGCCATCAATAGCATAAAGAAGAATGAGAACGAAATGGTTGAAGAATTTACTTATATATTCAAGATTATAAACCTCAAGGCAAGTCTTTATTGGAGCAATAATATCTTGAAACATTTGGGTTGAAACATCTTATGAAATAAGATGCGCAAAACCAACTGATTTGGCTTTTGCTCAAGCTATAGATGAAGAGCTAGAAAAGGATAAGAAATCCTATGGTAAGTCTAAAATTTTGGGTTTTGAAAGAGGTCCAATCAGAAATAAAGAAAACGAAACAGAGGTAGAGCATAACCCAATTAAGGAACTCACTCAAATGATTAAGGAAATGAGAGTTCAACGTGCTAGAGAAATGAGTGCCATGCAATCCAAGTTAATCCAGATGGAATGAAATCAAGCTCAAAATGTCCAGCCTGGAAATAATAATAACAATCGAGGTAACAATAATCCATGGCCAAGAAGAAATCCTCCAAATGATCAAAGGCTTACTACTCCTCTTGAGTCTACTAATGTCGTCGATTAGCCCATCTCGTTTTGCACACCGTGTGAAATTTTATGTGGTTTTGCTAGAAAAACCCGAGAGGAAGGAACCAATGAGCAGATAAATATTGGTAATGCTTCAAAGGAAGGTCATTGCATGGGCATGATCCCTCCATCTTTCACCATCAACAACTTTGGTGATGAGAAAGACCCTATCACACAGATGTATGGTGAAACTCCATCTCAAGAACAGATTCTAGAAATTGCTACAAACAAAGGTTAGACTTATCAAAAGGAAGGCAAGGATCAGAATCAGAAGAAACAGATTGCATCTAAAAGTTATCAATCAGGATTGAAAATTGATTGGACCACATGGATAAACAGTGTTAAGATTTCAGTCCCAGTGCTAGAACTTCTGAAGATTCCTTCTCAAAGAGTAACATTCTTCAAATCTCTAAGCATTGGTCAACAAGATAACACTGATAAGCATCCAAAAGACTAAGAAATTAAGTTAAAGGGTTTAAATTGTTATATGACTAATGAAGATAATCAACCTTTCTTCCTTACTTTAGAGGATAATGATTGCTTGCTTCACAATTGTATGTTGGATTATGGGGCTTCAACCAATGTCATGACTAAGAAAGTTATGGATCAACTGAATCTGAAAATCTCAAGGCCTTATCACAACATTTGCTCTATGAACTCTAAGAAAATTGAGGTCCTTGGTGTAGTTAAGGATTTGCAAGTCGCTTTGGCAAATTATCCGTATAAAATCATCATCATGGACATAGCAATCATAGATGTGTCGGATGTATGGGGAATGCTTTTGCCAAGAAAGTTTGCAAGTGACTTGGGTGGGATATATTCAGATGGACTTATCATATGCTATTATTCCCGCAGCAACAGGTGATATAGTCGGATTATTCAAGGAAGTTGAAAGAAGATATCACATTGAAAATCCAAAGATGCCAAACAATGATCTAGAGATTGAACCCCAGTGTCATCCTTCAAAGCATAATGTGGTGGTCACTAAGTTCTTCCATCTTATATATCATTTTTCTTCATCTCATCTTCTGAGCAAGAAAAGAAAGTTAGATTTTGACAAGGATAAGCAGCTCACTCATGAAGGTTCACATCAGCCAAAAAGGGTCAAGATTCAACATGGAACATCTGAGAAGAAGTCGATCCACTTACCCATAAGCAAACAAGTGTTCCAGATTCTCCCACAAGGGTGACATCTAATGCCATAAGGCATCTTCTGTATTGTATTTCTAACCCTACATTCTTAGTTCAGATTTCATTTATGTCATTAGTGAAATTTATTTTCATGCATTTAAGTTTCCTACCTTTATAGTTGAATTGTTAGAGTAGATTTTTTCTATTGCAGCAGATGTTCTATATATACATGTTGATTTGGATTTTGAATGGATATCTATTTGATGGAATTTTGTTTTCTTGGATACAAGATTCTGGTTTCTCACGTTCTTTTAATGAAGTAATGTGTCCCCATATGGAGCCAGATGTTTACCACACGTTGCAAACAGTCCAAGGAAACATGATGCAAAGACATGAAGAAAAAATTTCAAAATTCAGATTCATCATCCAGCACAGTTTTATCATTGTAAAACCAAGGTAAGCCTCTAATTTTAGCAACGGATTTCATCCTAGGAAGTTCTTTAACCTCCTCGAATTATGTTTGTTTCTAAACCACTCATCCTGCTCATATGCCATAGGAGAAGGTGAACCACTCATCCTATGCATATCCCATCCATCATGGGGTATCACAGGGGAAGGTGAACCACTCACCCTATGGTCGGTCATATCTCCAAGAAGAACCCCAAGCCCCTCAGCTCCTAGAGCTCAATATCCAACTGAAACGAGACCCTCATAAAAGGGTCCCCCACGACTCCAAGTCATTCACAAAAGTTTGAGAATTTGACCTTCCCCGAAGGCTTCATAAGAATATTTGTGACTTGATCATCAGTCCCAATGTAACGGAGCCATATTGCTCCCCGTTGTACCATATCGCAGATAAAGTGGTACCTGATATCAATATGCTTGGAGCGGTCATGAAACACGGGATTCTCAGAAAGACGAATCCCACTTTAGTTGTCACAATAGATCATGGTCGTGGTATCCAGCACATGGTCAAACAACTCACTAAAGAGCTTCCTCAACCAAACAACTTCACAAGAGACCATACTAGCAGTAATATATTCGGCCTCGGCAGTGCTCAAAGCAAATGATTTATGCTTCCTGCTCATCCAGGATATCGAAGAACCTAGTGAGAAGCAACATCCCGATGTGCTCTTACCGACCACCATATTCCCAGCCCAATCAGCATCAGGATTAACCATGGAGCCTCAAATTCCCGGCAGTGTATCTTAGTCCATAGGTGATTGTGCCCTGGAGATATCTCAAGAGATTCTTGGCAGCAATCCAAAGTATGTGATGAGACTCTACCATAAACTAACTCAATGTATTCACTGCAAAGCATATGTCCAGACGAGAGTTCACCTACAACATCAGGGCCCCCACAAGTTGTGATACTCAAAAGGATTTCCCAAATTGGGCCCAGCGGCACTTCCGCATAACTTCTTGAAGTTAAGTTCCATCGGAGTAGTCACATACTTACAATCCACCATGCCAAATCGTTTAAGTAGCTTCACAGTGTATTTTCCTTGGGAAAGGAAAATCTCACCTGGCTTTTGCTAGACCTCCAAGCCTAGGAAGTGGTGCATCAATCCTAGGTCCATCATCTTGAATTCGAAAGCCAACTCCCTCTTGCATTGATGAATAGATCATGGGGTATGAACCTGCCATACTCCATCATGGGGTATGAACCTGCCATACTCCATCATGGGGTATGAACCTGCCATACTAGATCATGGGGTATGAACCTGCCATACTCCATCATGGGGTATGAACCTGCCAGAAATAGATCATCCACATAAAGTACCAAGATGAGAGGTCTATCATTTTCAACCTTAAAGTAAAGGTTCGGAACAGCTTCACTTCTTGTAATCTCGACTTCATCAAATAGTTGTCGATCCTCTCATACCAAGCCCGAAGAGCTTGCTTCATCCCATAGAGGGCTTTCTTCAACATGTATACATGTGTCTTTTGATCTTGAACTTTGAACCCCTCGAGTTGTTCAACATAGACTTCCTCCTTAAGTGGACCATCCAAGAAGGCGGTCTTGACATCCATTTGATGTAAATTCCATTCTTGAGAGGCAGCAAGGTCAATGATCGAACGGATGGTGGTATATCGAGCAATAGGTGCAAATATCTCATCACAGTCCACACCTTCCTTTTGAGAAAAGCCTCGAGCAACAAACCTACCCTTGAACTTTTCAGCACTTCCATCACCTCCATGCTTGATCTTGTAGAGCCATTTCAAGGTGACAACGGATTTGTCCTTGGGTCTAGGGACCACATCCCAGACATCATTCTTCATAATCGACTCATATTCTTCGTTCATAGCATCCTTCTAAACTCGGTGCTTCACAGCTTCTTCAAATGTGCAAGGCTCAGTTTGAAAATTGGTGCTCATGGCAGTTAAGTACCCTTGGTACCTATTCTGCTTCTTACTTTCATGAAATGTCCCCCTTGGTGCAATATGTCTCTTGACATCTTCGAGAGTGTCCTTGAGCCATGAGGGCCTCCTTTTTGAGGAGGGGGGCTCATAAGGAGGTGGATCAATGGGATCCATCGGTTCTTCAACATCAGGCATCGACTCAATCTACAGTTCTCCCTGTTTTCCTGTATCTGCTTCTTTGTCCTTCCTTGGAATAGGAAGGTTCCTAATCTTCCCAAGGGCGACACCTTCATCGAAGGTGACATAATCACTTATTTCCACTTCTCTTTGACTGGGCACATAGATTCTATATACCTTAGAAGTTTCATGGTAGCCAACAGATGTTCCTTTCTTCCCAGATACATCTAATATGCTTCTCTTTTGTTTTAGCACATGAAAATACATTGGGCTACCAAAAAGTCTAAAGTGAGAAACACCAAGTTTCTTACCGATGAAAACTTCTCCGGGAGTTTTGGAGTCTGAGGCATGATTAGGGCATCTATTTTGAACATACACAGCAGTGTTGGCAGCTTCTGCCCATAGGAACTTTGGAAGGCTTTAATCATGAAGCATGGCACACGTGGCTTTTATAATGGAACGATTCTTTCTTTCAACAACACCATTTTGCTCAAGAGTATATATGGTAGTAGTCTCCCTCTTAATGTCAGCTTCTCTACAATAGTCATTGAACTCATTTGATTCTTATTTGGTTCCATTATCGGTCTTCAATATTTTGATCTTCTTCCCTGTTTGATTTTCAACCAAGGCTTTGAAAGAGCGAAACCATGTGAAAACTTTTCCGTTTTCTTTAAAAAATAAATCCAAGTTTTCCAAGAGAAGTCATACACAAAGATAACATAATATAAATATCCTCCCAAAAATGTCACGGGAAACATACCAAATAGATCATAATGAACCAATTGCAAAATGTCAATAGTCTTGCTATCACTTGAGGGGAATGTTCCCCTTTGGTACATCCCTAACAAACACCTTCATGTTCTACTTTAAATTCGGGCATACTTGTCACCATCTTCCTTGCATCAAGTAAAGCCTTATAATGAAGATGAGCAAACCTTCGGTGCAATAATTCGGATTGAAGAGATGTGTTGTAAGACATATCTCCCCATGGACTTCCTCCAACTTGACATAGGTTATCAACCATGAGTCCAAGAGTAAATGCTTCTTTGAAATTTCTTTTCCAAACACGTACCTTTCCATCAATGAATGCCACCTTGAATCCTTTATCCTCCATTGCTAAGATGGATACCAGGTTCTTCTTTAGATAAGGTATATATGGTACTTATTGTAGATGAATGGTACTACCTTGACTTAATTGAAGAGTAACATTCCCCGCTCCTTTCCCAGGATAGGTGGCATTGTCTCCAGGAATGATTTCCAAATTTGTATCCTTTTCTATCAGATTTAAAAGGGCCTTCTTATACCCAATGAAGTGCCTTGAGGCACCGCTATCAATCAACCAATTTCCCAAGGTATCCGAAGGAGAGGCAGTAGAGAGGGAAAATATTAGATAAAATTCTTTTCGCTTGTTATCTACAACATTAGATTCATCATACCTAGAGTTTCTTGATCATTTGGGAGGCCGATCATTTCCATGTTGAGTAGTGGGAGCATTCCTTTTTCCTTTGTTGTTGAATCTACCATTGCTTTGATTGTTGTTTCCCTTGAAATTGTTGCGATTATTGTCATCATAGTTTCTTGATCATTTGGGAGGTCGATCATTTCCATGTTGAGTAGCGGGAGCATTCCTTTTTCCTTTGTTGTTGAATCTACCATTGCTTTGATTGTTGTTGCCCTTGAAATTGTTGTGATTATTGTCATCATCATCCCGAGGTGTATCCCACTACCTAGCATAATGGCCAAACCTGTTACAAATGAAGCATCTACCCTTTCTTCCATCTTTGAATCTCGGTCTTCCTTGACATTGCTTATTTGAACCTGCATTTTTCTTCTTTTTAGCATGAGCGCAGAATGCAGTAGGATCATTCCTATTTGAAGGCATGTCTCTCTTTATCATCCTTGTTTCTTCTTGAGTACATCTAGTCAACAATTCATCAAAACCTAGAATCTAGTCATTGTTGAAGATAGTAGTGTTGAGCACATCCCATTCACGAGGGAGACCTCCAAGGGCAATGAGAGCAAGCTCCCTGTCAACTATAACTTCCCCAATAGATAGAAGATCATTTTTTATTTCAGTGATCCTCATGAAGTAGGATTGGATATCTTCTCCACTTCCCTTCTTTATGTCCTTCAACTTATTCTTGAGGAAGAGAACTTGGTTTGCATTGCTAGCTTTGAAGATGCTAACCAACTTGTCATACATCTCCATAGATGTGCCCAAATCAGAGATGTAAGCAACTAAATGCTTATGAATAGAATCCTTGATGATATTCTTAGCTTTGACTTCACCTTTCTTGTACTTTGTCTTAGCGGCAACTGATGCATTTGAAGGAGTTTCAACAATCTTTCCATGCACATAGTTCATAACATCATGATCTTCCAAGGTCAAGTTAAGAGACATCGTCCATGCATGATAATCAGACTTATCATTGAGTTTGTCATCAGATTTGAAATATGATGAGGAGGCCATTTGAATCTTGACCTTGTCCAACAAATCTCAGTGATTTCTTTTCTCACTCTTGCTTGGGCTTTGTCTTCATCTCAACTCTAATACCATGTTAATTTTTTATAACAATGGTATGTTCATGCTTTGGAGCAATTTACTTCAATTTTTCTTATCAGCCCAATATCAATTTCCATATTAGCAATCACATTAACATGATAGTAAAAGCAAATAGAACATAAATAATAAACAGAAGACAAGCCAAGACAAGAGTACACAATATTTGGCGAATGCCAGGGGAAAACCCCAATGTGGGGAAAACCCTTTGATCAAATCTTCTTATTATTCTTCAAAAGTTCAGCATAGAGTACATCATACAAAATTCACTTGCCCGAACACTATCAAAACAATCTAGCCAAACAACAGTCAACATTATGCCCTAACTAGAAAGTCAACGCTGGTCAAACCAGCAAAAATCCTCCTCCAAATCAGCTCGGTCAAACCTAGTCAACTCAGCCTTCAGGGACAATCCAAATCAAGACAAAACAATATGGAAGAGGTCAAAGATGGTCAACGCAAGTAAATGATGCTATCAAACTTGTTGCAGTCAACGCTGGTCAAATAGCCCAGAAAATCTCGATTTCTATGCCCAAATTTGCGACCTACCAAAATAGAGATATTCCCACAAAAATCGCAATCAAACAAAGTCAAACACTGCCCTGTCAACGCTAGTCAAAGCTAGCTACAACTCTGTCAATGCAGAAATAAAAAAACCCAGTCAAACTTCGCACGTGTGGAGAGGAGCAAGCTACCTTGAAATTCGTATGGCCCAATCAAATGAAGAGAGAGAGATGTGGGAGTGATGAGTGACCAAATGAGAAAAATGACTCCTTTATATATACAGAATGTTGAGGATGAAGAGACACGTCTGTTGGGCTTCATGAGCCTACATTAGACTTTTGGTCGACCTTGACAATTTGTCCATAGAAGAAATAAATTCATACTTCCATTTCTACTTGTCAGATTGAGATGATCTTTAGATCAATCCTACACCTCTTGGAAAGAGGTATCCAATAAAAATATCATCTCGATCATATGAGATGTTCAAGGTGGAGTTTGGCCCTAAATGCCAATTTTAACAGGCTTTGAGGTAGATCTAGGCCTAAGAAGGCAAGATCTAGCCTCCATTTTTCCTCCGAGCCCAGCGTCCAGCAATTTCGCAACAAATCTGTGGAGAAATTTTTGTTTACAGGTTTTCAAATTTTTTTAGTCCTAAAAGCATGGTCGTCTAGCCTTTCCAGCGCTAGTCGAGAGCCTCTAAAGGCTTCCTCAGCCCTCGGCCTCCCTCCAAGGGAGTCATCCAACCTCTTGGAGGCCTCAAACCCCCTCCTTCACCCTTGTCGCAACCCTTTTAAGGCTCTCCCTTCTAGCGACAGCCTTTTTGGGCTAATTCCTAGGCCCTATGGGCCTTTTCCCCTCAAATGCAACACTTGGAGGGCTTGCAGCTCGCCTTAAAGGTCTCCTCCCTTGAAGTTGCAAGCCTTTTAGGGCTTTTCCCAAGCAACCGCAAGCCTTAGAGGCCTTACAACCATAAGTTGCAGGCCTAGGATGGGCATTTAGCCCTCGCCACTAACCCCATTAGCCATTTTTTCACCTGCATTGGGGTTTTGTGGGGTTTTGCAGTCAAGGCAGACAAGCTGTAGGGTTTGTCGCAGTTCATTAGCTAAAATTTTGTGGTTGCGAGCTTGAGGCATCATTGAAATTATTTAGCATTGGTTTATGGTCATTTGAATTGAAAATTTTGAGTTTCTTTCGCTAACACTTGGTTTTGCAGATTAATTAGCCCATTGGGTTAGCATTTCAAGGGCCAAAGTTGCCAAGCAATGCCTCAACCAGCCACCAATACCCTAGTTGCAGCCCTCTTTTTATGCAGTCATATAACTCAAATTAATTCATTAAAAACTGACCAAAAATCACTTGATGATCACTCATCCTAATTAGCTAATCATTGTAGCTATTGTGGAATCTATAATTTGGCACCTTATGGGTTTAATAAGGACTAAATCACTGAATTTCTGAGTTATTTCAAGTCTGTTGTGCATCATTTTGAGGTCTGATCTGAATATAATAAGGCTGATCTACAGCTTCTAAGCAGTCTCATAATCATTGGTAAAGCATTGGATATCATTTGGAAGTTGAATGCATAAATTTTTTAGTTTATTTTGGGTATATAAAATTGCACACCTCTGAAATACAAGGTTGCAGCAGTGATAAAACACATATTAGTCTCTAAAATTGGCTAATAAACTCTCATACCTCATAATCATTGGTGGTTGAAGTCATTTGGACTTGAAATTTGTTTATTTTTGCATTCATTCACACAAGTGCTCTAGTCAACTTAATAAGTGTTTAATTGGCTTATTGCTCTAAGTGACATTGTGGACTAACGCTCTCATTGTCATTATTGTGATTGAATAAGTGGATTCATTGCTCATTGTTAAATTAGCTATCTTGTGGATGTTATCTCGAATCATAAGTGTGATAAGAGAATCTAATTGTGTATCTAATTGGCATATTGATTGTCTATTGATTATAATCTTGAAGTTGCTAATTGTATCAAAATAACAGCGATCATGTCTTTTAAGCAATTATCTTTTGGTATTACTTGTCACATTTTCTGGCACCATTAAGCTTGAGCAATTTTTCACTTGTGGTTGAGATTATTTATTTTTCAAGTATTTCATTGTGCCTAATTGAAAATCATTGTAATTAAATACTTGAGTGATTAAGAGAACTCACCTTAAGAGCACTCATCCATCTCTTGCACTTATAATAGGATTAGTATCTTACATTAATTAATTTATTTCCAAACTTAAGCTTGGTCGATAGAGAGATAGACCCGCCTTTCTAATCTAGCTTGAGGAGTCTAGACTCTAGAAACACTTTAGTGGTTAGCATGGTGACCTTGCAGTCGTAAGAGCCATAGTATCTGAAGCATCGGAGGCATCAGGTCATTAGAACTTAGAATCCCAAGGGAAGTATTGTTAACCAAGCCTCAACTTGCTCCCCCCAGTTTCTCTCTCACAATGTACTCTAGAGACTAACTTCAAAACAATTAAGGGAAAGGAAACACTTATAATAGCCATATAATCTAAAATTAACAAAGATCTTGCATCTCACCTAAATTGTAGAAATTGCATTTCATATAGGACAGTGAAGCATCCTCTAGCAACAATTGTTCATCAAGTGATGTGGTAAACAATCTAAAGTAAGTAATTGACTCCATTTAAGGCACCCGTCTTTCACGATAATTTAATCTAATCCTTAACTTGCTTCAAATCAAGTTGCTAGGCCATTCAATTGTGTCTACCAGACTTGTTGGTTGCCAACAAGTCTCTTATCTTCCCATTTCATAGGGACTACCCGGCATAGTTTGTTGTAGGGAGACATCTAGAACAAAGAGGACAAGGGCAGTCATTGTAGGGAGACATCTAGAACAAAGAGGGCGAGGATCAAAGTGACTACGCCCACCCTGAGCATTGTAGCATCTTGTTTGTACAGTTTGGACGACAACAAAGCTCAACTCAAAAAACCGAACAATTAAATTAATTCAAACAAATTAAGAAAAATATAACAAAAGTATAAGAGACAACCAAATGAATTAAAATTTAATATCGGCCCTCTTCGACTACTCTTATCTTGGATGCCCTGCCACATCCTCAAAGAGTATCAATTTTAGATGCTTATGCAATCCTCCATTCTCCCTACCAGTGCCTTCACTAAGACTTATGGTTGTTAGTCCTAGTCTAGTGCATGGAGAATATGGTGTTCCTCATCACTCCCTCCCAACTAAGGAGGAAATGCTAATAAGTCCAAGCTTGTTTCTTAAGTACTCCAGCTTCTTATTTGGAAGCAACTCCATCAATATATCTACTACTTGTTCATCTATGGACATGTATTGCAGCTTCACGACTCCATCCTAAACCAAACCTCAAATAAAGTGATACTTATTGTTGATATGCTTTGTCCTAGCATGAAACATTGGGTCCTCTGTCGATCTTATACAACTCTGATTGTCACATTGTATGATGGTAGGGTCCAAAGGTCCTTCAAACAAATCTAATAGCAACTTCCTAAGCCAAACAGCTTCTTTACTAACTTCACTTGCTACAATATACTCTGCTTCAGCACTACTTAATGCAACAAAATCTTGCTTCCTCCTCATCCAAGATACCATAGAAGATCCCAAGCTAAAACATCCACCAGTAGTGCTCCTTCCATCTATTTCATTTCCTCCCCAATCTAAATATGTATAGCCAAATAACTATATCTCATTACTTACATATTTCAAGCAATGACGTATGGTCCCACAAATATATCTCAAAATATGTTTTGATGTTATCTAACGATTGTGCCTTGGCTTCATCTATGTCACAAGATTTGTCGAACTTTAACCTTGAGATTCGAATTTTGGCGAACCTCAAAAATGTTTTGAGGTTCGACGAACCTCATAGCCAATGACCAAGTCCATAGATCAAAACTCATAACTTCATGTCACAACTCAAGCTTGTATTTTAGCCTTGCAGTTTCCAAGTTTGTGATAGCCTATTTTATGTTTATTGATGTTGATTTGTTACTATTTTATCCTATAATTCATTTTAAATTAATATATGTTTATATATATAGACAAACATAATAGCGAACCTCATCAAAAAATTCGAACTCAAACCGAACCCAATCATTGTCGAACACGAACTCGAACCATGTGACATTGGGCTCCATTTGTAATTGACTAAGAACATTTATTGCATAGCATATATCAAGTCGGGTGTTAACGAGATACATTAAGGAGCCAATCATCTTTGATAGCATGTAGGATCACCAGGGCTTGATTCTAAACTTTTAACTTCTTCAAATTCGTAATCATCGAGGTTGTCATTGATTTATTGTCCATCATGCCAAACTTTTGCAATATCTTGATCACATATTTTCCTTGACCAAGATAGATTTCACATGGTTTTTGTCATACCTCCAACCCCAAGTCGTAAGAAGTGCATAAGCATTGTCCATCATGCCAAACTTTTGCAATATCTTGATCACATATTTTCCTTGACCGAGATAGATTTCACCTGGTTTTTGTCATACCTACAACCCTTAAGTAGTGCATAAGCACAAGATCCTTCATGTTAAATTCAACTGCAAACTGCTTCTTGCATTATTGAATATGATGCTCTACACCTATAACAAGTCATCCACATATAATAGTATGATTACAAGTTCATTTTTAACCACCTTGATGTAGAGATTAGGATCTGCAAAGCTTTTGGCAAAATCAAGTCTTAGAAGATATGCATCCATCCTTGCATACCATGCTTTCGGGGCTTGCTTTAAGCCATATAGAGCCTTCTTTAATCTACAAACATGTCTTCTTATTATGGATTTCAATTCCTTCTGGCTGCTCAATGTAAACTTCTTCATCAATTGTCCCATTCAAAAAAGTTGTTTTAGCATCCATTTGATGAATATTCCATCTCATAGTAGAACCCAAAGAGATAAGTGATCTTATGGTAGTATACCTAATTGTTGGAGCAAATGTTTCTTCATAATCGATTCCTTCTTTTTTAGAAAAGCCTCTAGCCACAAATCTTGCTTTGTATTTGTCAATGCTTCCATCAACTACATGCTTGATTTTGTATATCCACTTGGAAGTGACAATAACTTTGTCCTTCGGTCTGGGAACAATTTCCCATACATCATTTTTCATTATAGATTGCTACTCTTCCTGCATTACACTCCTCCATTCTTAATGTTCGATTGCCTTCTCATACGTGGTAGGTTTTGCTTCAATAAGTTTTGTTATGTAAGCTGCATATCCTAAATACCTTTTAGGCTTCTTGCTTTCTCCGAAACTCCCCATTGCTGCTGCATGTCCTTCGACTTCTTGTAGAGTGGTCCTCTACCAAGCTGGCCTCTTATAAGTCTTTGGAACGACGATTTGTTGCACAGGTTCACTCGGTACTTCAACTTTCTCAAGATTAGTAGTAGGATCTTGACGATTGTCATGCCTAGAAAGTTCTTCAAAGATGCGTTCTTCCTCTTCATCAAAATCAATTGTAATGTCTTTAGACTCCTTGTACGCAATGCTTTCATCAAAGATAACATCTATGCTTACTTTCAATTCTTTGTTCTTCCTTGATGTAGGTTCTATAAGCTTTTGATGAAGAACTATAACCAACAAAGATGTCTTTCATACCTACGGGATCCAATTTCTTTCTTTTGTCCTTGGGAATGTGAATGTATATGGGACACCCAAATTCAAAGATGATCAACACTTGGTTTCTTTCCTGTGAAAGCTTTTTCCGAGGTCATGTCATTGAGAATCCTATGAGGGCTTGGATTTTGTCTATATACGGTTGTTACATCTGCATAAGAATTTAGGTAGGTCTTGGTCATGTAGCATGGCTCTAACACATTCTTCAATTGATCGGTTCTTCCTTTCTGCCACACCATTTTATTGAGTATTGTAGGGAACTATTAGCTTCCTCTTAATTTTGGTTTCCTTGCAAAACAACACGAGTACATTGGAAGTGTATTCTCCACCATTATCAGATCTTAGGGCTTTTATCTTCCTTTCTATCAGATTTTCTCCTTCAGTTCTACCTTGAACTCCTGAAATTTCTAAAACACTTCATCCTTGGACTTGAGAAGATATATCCATGTCTTCTTAGAGTGATCATCAATGAATGTCACATAATATTAATGACCTCCAAGAGACTTTCATACCATGGGTCCACAAACATCAGAAAGTATGAGATCCAAAATCTCATTGGATGTAGTGTCACTGCTTGCAAAAGGTCTCTTCACATTCTTGCCAAGCGCACATCCCTTACAAACCCCCTTCATGTTCTTTCTTTAGTTCGGGGATACTAGTAACCATATGATTCAAAGATGGTAATATCTTATAATGAAGGTGACCATACCTTCTATGCCATAGCTCACAGCAGTTAATTTCTAGATATATTAAAGCTTGAGGAAGAGGTGTTAAAATCCTATACAACCTACCTTCGCGAATCCCAAAAGTCTTAATGTTCAATACTAGAACCCTTACCCCATACTATAATTTTGCCATCAACAAAAGCAACCCTATCACCTTTATCTTCTAGACAAGAAATAGAAAGCAAATTTTTCTTCAAACCTGGAACAAAGAGTATATTGTTGAGATGAATGCTTCCACTAGTTTCCAGCTCCAAAGAAGTAGATCCAATTCCTTTAACCAAATAGTTTTTCTTGTCTCCAAGTTCAACTTAATGAGAAGAGCTTCATGTTGATAAGGTTTGGATTTGACTGCATTCCCATGTTATATGTCTTAAATATTCACTATATATTACCCATATATTGTCATCTTCAAAAGTCACTACGAAAGCAGAAAAGAGACCTCCATCCATGACTTCTTTTCATATCTTGGAAATGAAGTTTATGATGCAACTTTTGATAGTTTCAAAAAGACTCCTTGGAGTTTTGAGACCTTTCTTCACGTAGCTTGTCATTGAAGAGGGAGAAAGAGATACCTACTTCAAGAGAGACTTCCAACAAGAATGCCAACAAACATGTGATCTTCAGACTTCCTTCCTTCACCTTAGCTCTGATACCATGTTGAGAAACCAATGTAGATATAGATTAAGATTGATTCCTCTAACTTGATATTACTTGTGAGTATTTGTTGGACTTTTATTACTTTAATGTCTCCTTCATCAAGCAATTACCAAAACATAAAATGCATGAATATCACAAAGAACACAAGATATAGACTCCAAGTCAGTGCAAAACCCCACAAGGGGGAAAACCTAGTCATATATTCTCTTCTTATAGAATCAGATCAAAGTGAAACATCCAAGACCCAAAGACCAAGACCAAGACCTCCTCAAGCACAAAGTCAGCGCTCCTTTAAAACCTTCCTTCAACAAGTCAATGTTCACAAAGTCACGATGGTTAAATCTACTCTTGCTCAAGAATTCAGCCCTACAGCTCAAATTTTCGGCCCCTACAACTAAAATCTTAAATTCGGCCCTGCAATTTTTCAATCTTGTAGTTTGTACAATTGCCCCAAAAACTCACATGTGTGGACTAGGTCAAAGAAAAAGTCAAATTCTTCTTTTCTTCTTCTTCCTTGGCCTTCACCCTCCTTTTCTTCTTTTCTTGCTTGGAGATTGAACTTGTTTAGTGAGTGTACTAATGAGGGCGAAGTCTCTTCCTTTATATACCCTTTTCATGTGGTCGAATAGGCCTCTCCTAGGCCAACTTCTTCTAGAAGGGTAGACATGGTCTTGGGGATCAAGAAGACTCTTCTAGACTCAAAAATAATATTTTCTTTTGATTGCAAATTGTTCGAAAGGGACTTTGACTCGTGACAAAATTTCTTATTGACTGACAAAATTTCTTATTGAATAACATGCTTATCTTGAAAAATAATAACAATAATAATATTTTTTCTTCTTTTTCTTCTTTTGTTCTTTACAAGTATACATTGATATAAGTACAAAGATAATTATGAAGACCGCACCTAGTTACAAATGTCAACATCAATAACAAGAAAAGAAGGAAATGACTGGACTCTTCCATATAAAGGTGCAAATTAAGAAGACAAAATTTGATGCTTTACCCAATTCAGGATCATAGGTGAATTTCATGGCTACTAAGTCAAGAAACTTGGACTAGAGGTTCATGACCATCCTAGCCCATATCCATTGGGATGAGTCAACATGGAGCCAGAAATAAAGGTAAACAAATAATGTAGGATCAAATTTGATATCAAAAATGATTTTATTAGTGAACTAGAGTTGGATCTATTTCCATGTAATGTATGTGCAATTGTGTTTGGGAGTCCCTCTACATACATGTTTGGGAGTCCCTCTACATACATGTAGGATGTGGTCTTCACGTAGAGAGCCAACTAATATTGCCTCATGAAGGATGAAAATTCCCTTCATCCACAATGCCCACAAGAGCAAGTCAAAGATCTCATTGGTAAGTGCCAACTAGATTGAGAAAATGCTCATTTCTAGACATACCATTTGCTATATCTAAGAGAAAATTAGTCTATTGAAGAGTCAATGATAGCCAAGTCATCACTAGAAGGGTGCACAAAGGAACCAAAACAACAATTGAAAGAGTTAATATAGCCATACATGGTTGTGCCCCACAAACCTAAAGGGCTACCACCCAAAAGGGTAGTAGAGAACAAGATCCAACTATTATTCGACTCTTTGTTGCCAAACATTGAGTTGTACAGTCAATCTACTATTAAAGCTAATGAGATGAAGAAGCAACTGTAGCAACTGCTACAATAAGGTTTCATTTGACCAAGTACCTCACCATGTGGGTCACCCATCATAATTGTGCCAAAGAAGGATGAGACTTGGTAGATTCGTATTGAATACAAGGAGTTAAACAAAACTACAATCAAGAAAAAAGTTACCCCACTGCCAAGGATAGATGATCTATGGGACTAGTTGTAGCAAGCAAAATACTTCTCCAAGTTGGACTTAAAATCAAGGTATCACCAAGTTTGAGTCAAAGAAGAAGATAGTTGGAAGACTACCATCAAAACCAAAGAATCTTTTTATGAGTGTTAGTTATGTCGTTCGGCCTATGCAATGCACCAACTACGTTCATGAGATATTATGCCCTTTTATAAATTCATTTGTTATTGTTTATTTGGATGATATATTGGTATACAGTGCTACATGGGAGAAGCACAGTTCACATTTGATGCAACTGCTAGACACATTGAAGAAGTACTAGCCACTGGTAAAGCTCAAGAAATGTGTGATTGCACAGTAGTTTTTGTTGCTTTTAATATATGTTATTGGTAGGGAAGAATTGAAGATAGATCCTACCAAGATGGAGGCCATCATGAAGTGGTTGGTGCCTACCAATGTTTCTTAGGCCAAAAGTTTCATTGGAGCAGCACAGTACCTAAGAAAATTCATAGCCTCGTTTTAAACAATAACAACCGCTCCAGGCCATCACAGCGAGTACCAAGAGCTTCCAATGAGGAAAGGGTTAGCATACGGCCTTTGAGGAGTTCAAGAAGAAAATTAGCCAAGTATCACTTATGGCAATATCGAACTTGCAATAACCCTTCAAAGTGGAGACAGATGCAAGTGGATATGTTATGAGAGCAATGTTGATGCAAAGAGGTAGGCTTGTATACTATCATTATGAAATATTTCATGGGGTGGTTCTCACCTATCCTATTTATGACAATGAGCTCTACGCCCTAGTACATGTTATCAGAAAGTGGAAAGATTTCCTCATGGAAAAGGATATAGCAATCCACACAATTCACTAACCACTAAAGTACCTGCAAGCCCAGAGTAAGCTACAATAAACCAAGCATTACAAGTGGATGGTTTTTTATGGCAATTTATTTAGTGATCAAGTATAAGGAGAGCAACACAAACAAGTTGGCTAACATGCTTTCAAGGCGACCCACATCAAAGATCACAGTTATGTTATAACCAAGCCACTAGAGCAAATTGTTCAATAGATAAGTAAAGTATTTGAGTGGATAGATAGAGAACAAACAAAGAGGGTTTGTGTTTTGTAGTAGCCCACAAGCGACAAATCTCACTTGTTTATACTTGCATCCATTTCCATTCAATGGAAGACAAAGAAATGTAGTCTCACCTTCTAATTGGGTTTTCTCCCATAAGGGTTTCCTGAATCATATCTTGGTGTTATTATGGTTTATGAGTGATTGTATTTTTACCTTTTCTCTATTTTCCACATTTTATATATTGCATGCATAAGCAAAATCGCAGTAGCATAATAAAACTAGGAATGTAAGGAAAAATTAACCCTCATAATATAGATTTCAGGTTTTCAGTATAATTTTATCAGATTTGTTGTGATGTCTAGAGGAATACCACGACACTTGATTGTCATATTATAACAAAGCACTTTATGGATCATACTACCAAGCTTACAATAGTCCTTCAAGGTGGAGAGAGATGAGAGTGGGTATGTTATGGAAGCAATCTTGACACATATGCTTCCATTTTGTAGTATTTCATAAGGAGTTTCTCAACTACCCTACCTACGACAAAGAGCTCTATGCCCTCATACAAGTTGTCAAAAAGTGGAAGCACTATCTGCTAGGAAAGCAAATTGTAATCCACACAAAACACCAACCATTATAGTACCTACAAGATATAGAGTATGCTACTACATATAAACCCTCTCTGTTTTCTCTCTCTCTATTCACTCTCAACTACTCTTCTCGTAAATGGAACAAAATGCACTCGAATAGAATGGAACCCCTTTTCCTCCTAGTGGCCCAATTATAACATAGCTCGATAGCCAACTAGTGATTAAGTTTGTCTCGTTCAATTATTAACTAGAGTTCCAATATTGGCCCTTTTAGGGTCTTCTCAATCATGATCACATGACTAGCCCCTTTTCCATGAGTAATGGGGTTGATGTGTCATCCTCTGGAACCATGGTGGTCAAAACAAGAAGGTCAACTTTCAAGTGGCATGACTTTTGCATATTGACTCAGTTTAAGGTCTTTGTTGCACCAGTAGAAAGGTATATGACTGTAGAAAAACCCCAAGGGGTCTGGCAAAAGAAAAATATTTTATACCCCAAAAAACTTCATTAAATGCTTCGAACTACCTCCCAAAGGTTAAAACACCTAATTCACCAAACTAGGACTCATTGATCAAATGGTCTTGTGAGTTGATTCCTCCAATTTTTCCACTCTAAAAGCATCAAGATGGATGGCAAATAATATAATGATCCAATCCATATCATATCCAAAATTGGATCAACAAGAGACCTTGTTAGTGCCCATCCCCACAAGGATTCAAGAACAATCCAATAAAATGCCATTATAGCAAGAACAATCTTTAGTCCAACCAATAGTTGATCTCTTTCATTTGCCACTCATATTGCATTCAGATTTTATTTTTCAAGAAGATCATATGCCTAATCATTGTTTGGATATTAAGGTCAATCATGATCCATTTGAGTTGAGGATGATAGAGGTGTTACAATAGGCAGATTTTAAGAGTTTTGGCTCTTATACTTTCATATTCAATACTATTGAAGAACCGTGTTCCATGTTCCGAACAACAACCTTCATAAATTTGTTCAATAGAAAATACATCATGGCATCTTTCTAACTTATGAGATTTTATGATTGATTGCACCAAAGGGTTGACTATGTTGTTCTTTCTCATCTCATCGATCACTTGGTTGCATGGTTGACAAACCTCCAAAATAAGGGTTCTTGAATATGATTTAAGAAATTTATAAGGAGAGAGAGTAGTAAAAATTTGGGTTTACAAATAGTAGTTATCGCAAATCTCTACATTGAAATTTTGTTTCTGTTGATTTTGTGCTTTATGATAGCAAACATGTTCTTTTATTTTGCATATTTCCCTTTTCTCAGTTGGATTCATGTCCTAATTTAAATTGTTAGCCCTTTTGTTTGTTTTGCATTAGTACACTCTTCTTTCCTTGCATAATAAAAAGTCTCTTAAGAGGCTAGTCTATTATTTCCTTGCATGCGTGCATTATTAGTTTATTGTCCATCATTAGCTTGTCTAATTCAAAGTATGAGTATCATGTCACCAATTCATCTGATATTTCCTCATGCTTTTGTCTAAGTCACCCTTGAATGAGGACGTCATCATTTCCATCATGTCATAATTGTGGTTGATAGATGGGTAGTGTTGAAGAGACAATAGTATGAATCTTGAGTCATATTATTGCCTTGTCTCTTCAATTTGTATTGAGGCAAAACTCCTCATCTAGCCTTTGGGATATGGCACCATTTTTTCTATTTCTAGATTTTCATTTCATGTTGTAGGAAAGATTTTCATCATTGCCTTCCTCTTAGCAAATCATTCCACAACGACTTTTGCACATTATCTAAGTGATCCAAAAGCTTAAGAGTCATGATGGTCATTAGCCTCACTGGTGGTCATCTTGCATTCACCAAGGTTGATCATCATTGGTTCTTGGTTGAATGAGCATTGTCATTGTTCATTTTCAAAAGATCATTCACACATGCAAGTTGTGCTTGTAACTTTGGGCCCATCAACCTCATTGGAGGTTTCTTTTGCACCTAGTGGGTCTTTGGCAAGTATTTCCCTCATTGACATTTGACTAAGTGGCTCTCTCGCATGTGTAAACTTCAATGCATTTTCCAACGAGAGAAGTGTACATGATGGATGGATCGTAGGTAGCAATTCCAAATGGGCGTGCATGGGTAAGTCCTTTCAATCAATCAATCGAGGCACCATGCATATTAACTCCATTGCCTAGCGAACAGGCATAGTGGTCTATAAATTGGATTTTCTCATCAATCATCATCCATAACTACCAGTGTGGATATTTTGAGATTTTCAACATCCCTCAAAGGGATCTCCTCCCCTTGAGTAGTTCATGTTAAGCCCCAAAAATTGCCCCTTAAAAATTGGAGGGTTAAGGGGCTAACTCTCATTGGATTAGTGTTCAAAGTCGACTTTCAAAGTTTGTTATTAGAGTCACCTTCTACACAAGTCAAAGATGGTTCTCATAGTGATTAGATGCGAGATTTTTGTGATTTGGGCCTAGTTCAGAGTTACAGACATTTGACAACCACTTTCAATAGTTCTGGAAGGGCACTACTATTTTTAGCAATTAGATTCAGAGGCTTGCATGTCAAAGGTGATGGCATATTTCAATTGCTTGTGAGAAAATAACTTTCATGAGCTATTTTTGGGCGACATGCGAAACACTACTATTTTTAGCATTTGACATTACACAACTCACATGGTGATTTTGAGCACATATTCAGACTCTCGTAGAAAATCGAATTTAACAAGCCTAATTTCATTGACATGAAAGGACCTATTTTTAGGTGTGCTACATTTAGCAAGGTTCCCTTAGCAATTCAAGGTATTTAAGGGGATTGCTATTTTTGGCCTATCTATTTATAGCCAGTGGTCACCAGTTAGGGTGACAAGTGGATGCACTATGCGACAGTGACATGGAAGCCACACAGTAGTGATGTTGCACATGTGACATCTCATCTCATTGCGCCTTGTTGGACTGGAGTTCACCCAACCTCTCTAGTTCAGTTTACTTCAATTGAATGCACATGGGTTTGTGTGAGGTTGCCTTGTTGAGTTATACTTAGTTAAGTGGAGAAAGTTCATGGCTCATATCCACTTCACTCTGCCTTACTCAAAACAGATGGGGAATTGAATTAGAACACATGGACCTCTCTCTCTCTCTCTCTCTCCACCCCACTTCACTCAAGGCACAAGGAAGAGTTTAACTTTGGACTTGTTTAAGTTCACTCCACTCTTCATCACTTCTAACAAGGCACATGGGTTAGGCACACAAGAACTTCTCCACTTCCACTCAGTTCACCACAATTTAACAAAGGTATATTGCATGAGAGATACATCTCTTTTAAGATGAGGAGAGCTCTATAAAGAGGTCGAATGGCCATTGTTTGGAGTAGTTTTCTTGAGTAGTCAACAAAGATTATTTTCCAACATTTCTTTCTTCTTTTCTCTCTATCTATACTCATTGCAGGGCACTTTAATCACAATTTATCTTGCATCTTGTCTCTATGATGTAACTAGTCTTTTGGTGAATAAAAAGACAAATTTTGACCATGTTATTCTTCTAGCTTCCCAACTCATGGAGATGATATTTCATGTTTTATGTAGTGATATAGATAGTTTTGCCTCTACAATCATTTATATCACATTCTCTTCTTTCTTTCTTTCACATTTTATTGATTACTAATTAAAATTCTCACATTTATTTCTAATTAACCAACCATTTTTATCCTTGGGTGTATCACTGCATGCTAAAGACCCATATTATGTGCCAATTTCCTATGCTAATTTGGAAAGTTTTAGATGATTTTCAACCCATGACAAGCTAGGGGTACCCCCTAAAATTGGCAACCACCAATCCACACAAAGAGGCAAGCAGCCAGTGACCTTTGAGTTGATTTGCCTACTACTTATCACTTCATTTTTGTGATACAAGTCAATGTTTTCTTGTGGTACAAATGTGTGTGCTCACAAGCCTGTGGCTTCTAGAATAGTGTAAAGTCCATATCAAATAGGGTTTGATCACGTGCTTCAAAACTTGATGCCAAATCTTCAAGAGCTTCAAATTTTCCCTATTTTTAAATAAGGATAGCTTTTCATCGACTGTGAGGAGACATTCGTTCCCATGGCACGTTATTCATCCATCATGACGATTCTGGCACTTGCAGCTCAGATGGAGTGGAAGATCCACCAGATGGACGTGATTCCTTGACGAGGTGGTTAAGGAAGAGAGTTATATGGAGCAACCAAAGGGATTTGAGACATTCAGCGGAGACACACATGTATGTTTGTTGAAGAGATCTCTTTACGGCCGAAAGCCAGCTCCAAGAGAATGGTACACTCACATTGATAGCTACCTTTAGGGATTGGCCTTCACTAAGAGTGAGGCAGATGCCAACATGTTCTCTATCACGATTGGAGGGCTTCCACTCATTCTAGTGCTTTATGTTGACGATCTTATTTAGACTAGAGTAGGCAGCTTGATTCAATATTGCAAGGCAGAACTTGCAAGGGAGTTTGAGATGAAGGATATAGGACTTCCGCACTATTTCCTCAAGTGAGGTATGGCAAGGTGATGGGGAAATCTTCTTGGGGCAAGGGAAGTACACTACAAAGATCCTCGGGAGGTTTCATATGCAAGATTGCAAGCCCATAACCACACCTCTAGTTACAAACTAGAGGAAGGTGGAGGCTAGCAAAGCAGAGTGAGTAGATGCTACATTGTACATGCAACTTATCAAGTTGTTGATGTACTTTGTCAACACACGATCTAACATATGTTTTGCAGGGAACCAGTGCAACCAATTCATGATAGATCCTACCAAAGTTCACTTGGTTGTTGCGAAACATGTTTTGAGGTATCTCAGAGGCACAACGGATTATGGATTATGGTATAGACAAGTTGATACAGTGAGGATCGAGGGCTTCATAGATGCAAATATGGAAAAGGAGCTCCACGGATCGGAAGAGTACTTCAAGTGGCATCTTCAACATTGGGTCAGCAGTTGTTTCCTGGTTCAACAAGAAGAAGAGATCAATTGCACTCAGTTAAACAGAGGTCGAGTACATGGCTTCTAGTTTGGTAGCATGTGAAGCTATGTGTATGAGGAAGTTGCTTGTGGGACTTTTCAATCAAGGGATGGAGCCCACTGTGATACACTATGAAAATCAAAGTTGCATTAATATTTATGAGAATCCAGTGTTTCATGATCACTCCATCCATATCGAGATAATGTATCATCGTCTCAAGGACTATGTGAAGATAGTGAAGCTATTGTACATTCCAACATAGGAGCAGACAACAAATATCTTGACCAAGACATTGGCAAGAGTCAATTTCGTCTTGTGCCTTAGCCACTGAAGACCACGAATTTGTCTCTCTAGCATGACTGTGAGTTCATGAGATAGACTTCAATTACGATGAGTTGATTTCCAATTTACTAGAATGGTAATCACATTTTCATGCGTAGCTTTGGAGCTTCAATTAAGCAAAGTCTTCTTCAATTAGACTACACATAGTTTTAAAAACCAGACCAGTCAAACTGAAAATCAATCAAACCGATCGGTTAGATCCCTAAGATTTCAAACTGGCCCAACAAATCCAATTTGTTAGCTAGTTGAGACCGATTGGGTACCAAATTGGTCGATTTTTGGTACCAAACCAATTATTTTGGTACCTAACCACTGCTCACCGGTTAATTTTGTAAAAAACCAACCAATTAGGAAGCCACATGATTGAGCGTGTTGATGGGACTCGCAAGTGGCTTTTAGAGGTGATTTTTAGCAAACGATGGTACGTTCCTCCTAAATCTAGGCCCCTAAGCTTTATTAAATGATGCCTAAGCTCGTATTCACCTCACACATTCAATTTCTAGTGTTTGAGAGTATATGAGAGCTTGGACAATTGTGCAACAGAATTGAGTTTTGGAGCAATAGCAACAAGTTTGGAGGTTCATTGTCATCTTTGAGCTAGTTTGGAGTTCTCTAGTTGAGTTGGGGGTGTTGATCCCAATGCAGATATGGTTGTTGAACCAAGATTTGAAGCCAGTGAAACAAGACCGAGCACAACACATGATGATTCGTTAGGGAAGCAGTAGTTGTGCAGCTTGGCTAACTCGTGCTTCTAATTCTGCAAGGTCGTTGCTCATGCTACTACTAGTATTGCTATTGAGGCTAAAAAGGAGTTTGAGGAGTCCTCAAACTCTGAGCTAGATGATGCTTGTGTAGCTCCACGTGATGATCCCATGTTTAGTAGTGATGATGAGTTAGATGAGTAATCATGTTGATCGGTGATTTGTTATAGGCTAATGGCCTAATAACTTGAGTTGTACATTGCTTTCGGACTCTCGAGACCAATTAGAGCCTCGTTGTAGCATTGTTTTTGGACTCTAGAAGCCATTTAAAGCCTCACTGATTATGTTTTTGGTCAATGATATCATTGTATTGTATTGCACTCTATGCCATTTTGATATATGCACCCTTGCATGGTATATAGATGAGAAGACTTTCCATATTTTGTCTCTAATGGTTTGGAAACACGATTTGCAATCTTAAGAATAAATTTGTTTTCATTAGCATTAATTATTTTATATATTTTTTCTAATTTCGGTTTATTGAATCCAGTTCAACTTGATTTGGTTCACAGTTAGATAGGCCGCCAATTCGAAACTCGGGTTCTGGTTTTTCATACTATGGATTACAAGACTAGGTGGCAATGACAAGTTTAGTTAGAACGAGTTAAGATTTTAGTGTTGATCGGAAAGAGAACGAGTTAAGACTTCAGTGTCAATTAGAGAGAAAACGAGTTGAATTCTCGATTAACTCATAATCACAACTGAAGGAAACTCGAGTGAACTGCTAAACAAACTAGACCTCCTTGCATGGTTTGAATTCTATCTATAAAGAAAAGAAAGAAGGTACAAATTCATATATCATTCTTTGTATGTGTGGGGTGTATAATTGAGGAGCAATTGTGCGCTAGGAAATAGGAGCCCAGGTGCGCTACAAAATAGGAGCCCAAGTGCACTAGGAAATAGGAGCTTGTGCACAAGGATATAGGAGCTTGTGCAAGGATATAGGAGCTTAGTGCGCAAGGATTTAGGAATCTTGTGCACAAGGATTGTGGAGCTAAGGAGATTAGAATTCGCAAAGCAAGTCAGGTTACCCAGCAAGGGAACAATTGTGTGTAAGGTCAACATCAAGCAGTGATTAAGGAAGGACGAGATCAATTGTAGAAGTTGAGACCGAAACCTAGCACTTACTCAAATACATATTGCTAGCTACAGTAGCAGGGTGAATTGTATTAGATCCATTTTCTCAAGAACAATCAATAAAATACCACAACACAAAAGGCAGGTTTTCCCTTTTGGGTTTCCTGGATAAAACAAGCGTGTGAATTTTGTGTGCATGTGTTTTAATCTCTAGTGTTTTTCCCCTGCTTATAGATTGTTAAGAGACTCTGTAACTTGGTGAAAGTAAATTTGGTTTCAATTTTCAGTTGCCTCGTTTTCAATATTTCGCCTAAGTGGTTGTGGAATTTCATGAAAATTAACAAACCTGAAAGACCAAAACAAATTAACAAAAACCAAAAACAAAAAAAAAAATTAAAAAATAAATAAATAAATAAATAAATAAACCAGTTGACCATAAAATACATAAATATACAAATCTGGACAAAAACACATATTCATGTGCATCCATGTGAATCCAAACCATTGTACACAACTATGCAGACTTTCTCTGTTATATAGCTAGTAAGGGTCCATATAACCGAAATAGCATCGAGTGCAATCCATCTCTAAACCAAAACATCAACAAAGAGCATTAGATGACCTTTGGAGTCCAAAAAACAATCAGGCTATAACAAATACCTATATATCATAAAAAATCATTGCCTTTATTGGGATCCTCGACATCGGTATCACCCTCTAAGCGATAAAATAAGATACAAACAAACAAACAAACAAACAAACAAAAGCAAAAAATAAAACCAAAAAAACTTAACATGTCGAATCAAGATTTTACTTTATTGATGGGTACATTTTTACTAGGGTCGCAATAAAGGAGTTCAACAATCAATGCCATCAAAATCGAGGTACATAAAGGGCTTGGTGCTCTTGCTAAATGTCAGTTCCATACCCTCATACATGACGCACTCCAATGGAAACGTTGCAATCCCCCCAATCTCGATATCCTAAAAATTGTTATGTTTGTTGTATTTCAAGTGGGATCTAAAATTCTACTCTCTATACGAAATCCAATGAAGTTGGAACAACCCTCAAAATTTCTGAAATAATTAATGGTAATGTTAAAAAATTAAGTGGAAATGATAGATTTAACATTACCATTAAATGTATAGCATTAATAAGGCCCTAAAGGTTGAATATTAGGATGCCCCACTCAAATTATTCCTTTCATTAAAAAAATTTGCATTCCAAGGATCCGTAGTAACATTGTTAAAAACCAACCGCTTTGGTGGAAAAAGGTCGGTGAGATACTGAACTGGCCTTTTCCAATCACTAGCACTGGTTCAGACCAGCCTAGTTCGGTTCTTCTAACATTGTTTAGCATTGTAATTTAATAAGATAAGGGTTGTTTTACTGCTCAAAATAAGAGTTTTCAGTTCTGGTTTATGCATAATAAAATTTTCCTAGAGGGCTCAATCTTATCAAGAACACTTCAGTATCTTTTTCTCTTGGATTGCCTAGAAAATTGGGGCATTAACAATTGAAATATTGTCCACTGCCACTACTGTTTTATTTTGTATTTCATAACATTCCTAAGGCGAAGAAATAACTGTGCAACTTCAGTCAAGTTTGGGAAATGAGAATGCAAGCTTCTGATGAGAGGAATTAAGCATTCAAGATAGGATCCATGATGAAATTGTACCAGTGAATTGTATCCATCAAAAATACATTTTCTATATTGTCTCTCTAAATGTGTCTTGGAGATACGAGAGATTTTGTTCACATCAATGTCAAGCATTGCAAATTAATGTGAACCAATTGAAAAGGACTGGCAAACTAGTGCTTTTATGGCAAGTCCTTTTGTTGATATATTTTCTTGGATTTTAAAACAGATTTAAGTTTACATTCTTGTGAAACTGGGTTATATATTTTCTTTTAGATGAAAATAGTCCATAAATGCACAACTCATTTAGCATTGGGAAACGAAGTTTCCATTTTGGCGTTTGATATCATGAATATTTTCTTTAATGCAAATACATAATGCTGTACAGGTGTTCCCAAATACCATCAATCACCCATACTCTTAAAGGATTGGGATTGGTAATCTCTGGTTGTTGTTTTCAAATATTTCTGCTATTATTCTCTTTCTTCTTTCAAAAACGTCCCTAAGCCAAAACAAATGCAACTTAGGATGTAACATGCTTCAAATTTCAACCAACTCAGGACTGATTTCATCTTTGCTTTGGGAAAGAGAGACACCTGAGGCAATTTTCATTTTGGTGCAACTAAAACAACCATACCTTTCTTATGACACTTCTGGATTACTTTTCTTTTTCTTTGATTGATAAATGACCCCTTTATAACAAAGTGGCCTAGCTTTGGCTTAGGGGTCGCAACAGATGGGTATCTATTGTGCCAAATTCACCCATGACATGCTCAACATCCGTAAGCCGTCAAGGTCCGAAGACTTCCAACGAGTCACACATACGGTGGTTAACTATGCCAGCAGCACCAAAGTGGAAACATCTATACCCCAAGATCTAAAGCATTGAAAGTGCTTGAATTGACCATTATACGCTTGATGATTATTTTGTTTATGGATTGGGGAGCAAAAAATGGCATATGGCTAAGCTCTGTTCAAGAAACTGAACTCATAAATCAATTGGGTTCCTTGAATTAAATGCCTCTTCTTAAGATAACATGCTTGATATTTGAATGGTAAATAAATAAAGTGTATATAATGCAACAGTTGCAGATCAACGTTCCCATTGAGGTAATAAAAATAAAGATAGGAGAAAAATATATTTCATGTGTTCCAGACACTAATAAAATATTAGAGTCAGTGTTGTGCATGAGTATCAGAGGGATAAATTAAGGAACACTATCATTTTCACTATCCTTTATCACTGATTAACAAAATCAAATTTACATCGACAAATGACGTTTTGCCAGCCCGTTGAAAACGTTTTGCGAGCCCCCTGAATACAAGGGCACTCCCTCAAATACACAATCATTTTCAATTTCCTTTATCACTGATTAACAAAATCAAATTTTCATCGACAAAAAACGTTTTGCGAGCCCCTTGAAAACAAGGGCACTCCCTCAAATTTAATATATTTATGGTTCTGTACACCTAAATTTTCAACAAAAGCCAAAGAAGATAACCCATTAAAAAAATAATTCATTGGAACAAATAAAAGAACCCTGCTAAATAAATATTTTGTAGTTTAAAAGGATAAACGAGCCTTCAAGGATGTCCCGGGCATTGCCCACTTCAGAAGATAATAAAAATTCAAATCGCCTCTAGGACATTTTATTAACTTCGGTAGGTTTAGGGTCAATGAACTTCACATTCAATCTTGCTTAAAAATGAACGAGCTTTGATATACATCGTGGCCTAAAATAACGATTTGGTGTAATTGCCAAACAAGATAACCCATTAAAAAAATAATTCATTGGAACAAATAAAAGAACCCTGCTAAATAAATATTTTGTAGTTTTGTAGTTATCCTCTGCATATTTAAAAGGATAAACGAGCCTTAAAAGATGTCCCAGGCATTGCCCACTTCAGAAGATAATAAAAATTCAAATCGCCTCTAGGACATTTTATTAACTTCGGTAGGTTTAGGGTCAATGAGCTTCACATTCAATCTTGATTAAAATGAACGAAATTTGATATACATCGTGGCCTAAAATAACGATTTGGGGTTATTGACAACCATCATGGCCTAAAATTACGGTTTAAGGTTATTGACAACCATCATGGCCTAAAAGTAAGGTTTAAGACATACAGGCATAAATAAAGGGCTGAGGTTAAGGTTAAATCCTTCATGCAGAATCCGATTTGAGGGCGAACCCTGATTTGCCCCTCGGAACCGCCATACCAATACAACTTTCTCTGAGAAACCCCAAATCTAAAACCCTGGAAACCCTAAACCAGCTGAAGTTTACAGCAAATCAAATGCAATCACTGAGAAAATATAAAACAAAAATCATCTGACCTCGATAACCGATAAACTTACAGAGGCGGTCTTCAAGAGCTCAAAATGCTTGTTGCCTTTACAGAGCAAACACTCGATGTAGGTGAAATCCTTTTTATCTACGAACTTCCCATTTTTTCAGAACTCTGCCAATACAATTTTCTCTACTCTGCATCGCTCGGGAAAATCTTTGGATCGGGCCGCTCACAAGAATCCTCTGTATAAGCTCCAAACCTGCCCCTTTGGCATTTTAGAGAGCCTTTTGCGCAGGCGCCATCAATGACAGATTCTATAAATTAGGTGGCGGAGGCTAGAAGCTCTGTAAAACCAGCCACGTACCAAGGTTTCATTAAAGCCGAGGGAGGTATTGGGATACCAACCCAGTTTTGATTAAATTTCATGAAAGCCGAGGGAGGTATTGGGATTGGATACGATATAATTTATGAGCTTACCGTACTGGAAAAAATTCTAAGAATTCATGTTCTACATAGTTTAACTTAGGGTGCTGGGGGTTTCCCGGTGATGACTCCGCCGCCACCATCGGAGAGTCAAATCCCAACGGATGGCGTCAGCAGTGCACGGACTAATAAATAAAATCTTTGAAATTACTTGTAAACCAGTTTCGATTTTTGTGTTGCCGTAATGGTTGCCAAACCCGCCATTTTGCTCGGCATCATTGTATCATCTGCATTCTCCATCCACCGTCTACAACTTCGCTATGGAGCTTCCAACCGCCATGGGAAAAACAATAAATCTATGCTTAAGGCCGCAACACACAGGTTCATTTGGGTGACGTACTATTTTGAAGCTTTTGTCCATAAAAAATATATATTGTCGTGCGTTTATTGAGGTTCGTTGTACCTGACATTTGTGTTTGTTTATAGTACCAATTTCATTCTCTTTTAATAAATGACCGTTTGAGGCCATAAAATCTTAATAAATTTTTCCTTATGGACTGGCGCAAGTTTACATGTATATTAATTTGATTAAAGTCACATCGATGAAACTTTTCGAATGGACTAAAAATCTAATATAATATTGTATAGATGCAACTCCGATCTAGGATTTTCTTTTAATATGAGCTAGGTTATATTATAATTCTGAAAGAGAGGAAAAGTAAACATTATTTATAATTTAATGATTAAATTGAGAAATTTATTATATTTTTTTGTTTATCAAAAGTGGTACTTGATCATGAATATAGGAGTTGGAATTTTGGATAGTTATTCACTTAGATAATTCTAGTAGTAATTTAAGTAAAAGCAATTTTAAATGCGGGATAGAAGTTGTACAATGATCAATATAGTTTTGCACACTTATAATTCCATACAATTATATGAACACAATCATATGAACATGATGTATGGTCTTATAGTTGTATTGGCAAATTTATACAATAATGTGGATGGTTTGTATAGTTGCTTTTATAGTTTATATCAAGAAGATTGAGCTACACGTTTTTGTATGAGGATCATCCTTCTCACTCACCCTACAAAGAATTACAATCATATGAACATGATGTATAGTCATATAGACATGGTCTTATATTATAGTTGTATTGGCAAATTTAGACAATAATGTGGATGATTTATATAATTATTTTTATTGTTCATATCAAGAAGATTGAGCAACACGTTTTTGTGTGAGGATCATCTTTCTCACTGAGCTTACAAAGAATTAAGATTTGTTTATGTGTGAAAGTCATGTGGGAAGATATGATAAATACCCTACTTATATTCTTAAGTTTTCTAGAAACAACGCACCAAAAATAAAATCTTTAAATATTTATAATAAATACAAAATTTATATTTATTTTTAATATATACATTTTATATATCAATTCTTTATCAAAAAAATACATTATTCATTCTTGTAAATAATTTTGATTTTTTTTAATTTCTTAAGAATATTATTTTCACACATAAGCCCATGTCATTTTTGCACAATAAACAAAAGTGACATGGTGACAATGTGCAAAAAAAAAAAGAGGAGCACATGGCCCTTGTTTTGTAATGTAACTTAATGGTTAAATACACATAATGTTGGTTCTAATTCATTGATATGGTTATTTTATTTATTATTTTTCAATGTATTTTTTAAGCTACTATATTAGTCAAAAAAAATATTTATTAAAAAATATCATTATTATTTTGATAAATGATTATTTTTTTTTAGATTTTTATATATTAGTTAAGTTTTATTAATTAAACTTTGAATCAGGGTGTCTATACATTAGAGGGATAAATTAATCGCCCTCGTGATTAACGCGTCCAAAGCATTCACTATGAGGGAACGACAATGCCTCAAGCATGCCCCTTTGTCTGTACATAATCTGAGAGATCGCGATGGTGGCAAGCTCCTCTCAACTCAGCATTTATGGCCCATCAAGTTCTGTTACACACCTCCACCTAATGGCAGTAATGACTCGCCTATACAAAATGTTAAGAATGCCAAAACCATGGGCAACAGAAGGTAGAAACATTATTTAAAACATCCCTTCACAGTGGTTATAGTGATTCCCACGACCCCTACTGCCCGATCAATTTTCTTTTACTTCATTCCAGGATTCTCCCAGCTGATATCAAATCTTACATCCTGTTGTATGACTTGAGGTTCTGTTCATTGGGAAAAAAAGCCATTCTCTCTCCAACAATAGTCTTGTAATTTGATCAATAACATTACCTGTATGGATAGGAACAGATTTGATAATATGAATAAACTCTCGAATAGGGTAATTATAAAGGAAAAGATTCATTAGATAACTAACAATAAGGCCAAATATCGACTTCAAAACTCAGGAGAAGAAGAGGAAAAGGACAATGACCACGTGCAGACCTCATT